>JARSSU010027182.1:0-15497 GCA_029619165.1 Eurosta solidaginis
ATGGTGTTGAAGGATGGGTTAGAACATTCGTTGACAAAAGTCTGTTAAGTACGTTTTTTCTTAACTCGTGACCAACGGGATTGTTTTAAGAACAGTTTTTCCAAGCACACCGTTCGCATTTTATGACCACTTTGGTATTGATGTGTGAACCTTGATTTAATATTTTTCGTTCTCATGCCTCGAGAACGATTTGTGGTCGATTTAACATATTTCGGTCTCAATTCAAGAACGGTTTGTGCTTGATATTTGGGGGCGTGGGGAAGGTAATTTTTTTAAGTAGTACCCATTTATTTATTTTTTTATTAATAAATAATTTTTTTGTCTTTAATAAAAAATATTAATAACAAAAAAAAACTATTATTAAATTCCACAATATTAGAAAAAACGCAAAATATGCATTTTCTCATATAGGTATTTCTCTTATTGAGAAATTGTTCTTATATGATGATGCAATCTGAATATATATTTAAAACATTGGATAACAAGATCGAGAATTAATTAACTGTGCATATGTGAATCGAACTCAGCGAATAAGAGTTAAAAAAATAGAATTTAAAAAAAATATTCTGGAAAACTTCAGAGTTTGGCGGTGATCGAACTCGAGCCACACGATTAAAACCGCAACATCGTAGCTGCTGGGCCACTTCAACTGCTTCGAAGCTTGTGCCAAATGTTGTATTTGTACACACGAATTATACCGTTTCTTTTTTCTTGAACTTAATTTAAGAACATTGTTCTTAATTTAAGAACATTGTTCTCATTCATAGAACATTTGTTCATATTTCATATCTTTTCAAGGAAATGGTTGTCAGTTCAAGGACAAGGTTGTGGTTTTGAGAACAGGTCTTCGTTTTTCAAGAACAAAAAAGTAAGAGCATGAAAAGCTTGAATTGAGTACGGTGGTGCTGGATTTTAGAACGGCGTTTTTCTCTGAGTGTACTCAAAAAAAATAATCATGAAAATCAAAACTGAAAAACTCGAAATTTCCGAAAAATCGTCTCGATTTTGCCAATTTTTTTCGAAAACGTTTTCGATTTTGGTTTGAGATGGTTCCCCCATTAATTCAGAAACACATTTTTTCAGAAAACATTAGTCAGAACCCCTTTTTCAGAAAGCCAAAATTCAGATGTCAAAATGTATATTGGACCAATCTGTTCAAAAATAAGTGCATATCTCTAATTACTATGCTTTTTACCACTACGAATGGTCTTTTGAATCCGCATGAAATTGATGCGAAAATATTAAATATATTATAGAGGTTACTTTTTACGATGGTAACAGTGCTACCATCAAGCAAAAATTCAGCACATTTGCGCCTTGGTAACCACGCCGCTGTGGACAGCCATAATTTCGAAATAGTAAAAATACTTCGTTTATTTGGGACACAGCATTACCACAAAAAACAACATCAGCTTTGAAATCCAGCGAAAAATCAGTCTTGCCAATTAATACTACTTTGGACTAGGTAGGCAATTGAAAAGTAAAGTCCTCTTTCGGCAAACAAAAATCATGCCCTACAAGTCACTTATCGTACCCATCCTGATATATGTTGCAGAAGTATTAACCATCAGAACATCAGATGAAGCCGCTACGCTGGCTAGGCCATGTTTTGCGAATGAAAGATGATGCTCCCGCTAAGAAAGTATTTTTATCCGAACCCGCCTATGGAAGCAGCGGAAGAGGGCGGCCCCCACACCGCTTGAAGGACCAAGTGGAAAGCGATTTAAAACCCCTTGGTGTTACCATATGGCGCCAGTTAGCAAAAGAAAGAAGCGATTGGCGAGTTTTGTTAGTGTATGGCCATAACAGTTTAAACGATGAAGCGCTAATTAAATGAGTAAGTAAGTAACTTTTTGATTGGTGCTTAGCATAAAGAAATATTTTTTATTAATATGAGATTACAAACACACATTGCCAGATGTTCTGCCTAAAATATTGTTTCCAAGTTATATAGAATTGGTATAATACTTAGGTATTGCTTATCGTAGGAAAACAAGTAGCTTTTATAGTACTAGGAAATGAAACCTGAATTAATATTTATGTATGTATGGGAAGGTGAACGTATGCATATTAAACTGGGAGAAAAGAAATTCAAATTCTTTCTACTTTTCATAAACTTTATTATTGCGGAATAAACGCAACGAAGAAACAATTTTATCTTGCTGCTGATGGCTAATTGTTCCACGATTTGAACTATGTATGTATAATAGCTGGTGACGAATATGGAAGTATTTCCCAATTGCTGACATTTCAGGTGAGACTGTATTGCATTAAAAGCAATCTAATTTCGAGAAGTTCTGAAGTTCGTTTAGCAACCAGCCTAATGTGCATTTGTGATGATTATATCGATAGAATTGCTTCTCGAATATTTGGCCCAAAGAAAATTTGGGGTATTCTTGTCGAATGCTTATTTGCCTTAATTTATTCGAGTTCTTTTCTGAAATAGATTATATTAGGGGATCGGACGACAAAAATAATATATTGAATAATTCTTCCATTGTATATTCACAGACATCTTTCATGTAATATTTCGCCTATAGATCTTAAAATATTTGTTTCTACTCTCCAGTGCTTCCTCTGAGAGCTTTCCTGTTTGAAGTACTGCTTTTTTAATAATATCTGCCCCATGAATAAAAATTTTGTGAATGCTCGATGGCATGTAATACCATGGGTACAAATCTACAAATATTTTTGTGGTCAAAATGGCATACTTTCGAAGTGCTTCGGAATCAACGCCGAATCCACATAACATAGTTTGAAGTATGACAGCAAATCGCTTAATTAAACTTTCGACAACTCCCGCTATTTCCGCAGCATTTGAAGGGCATTGGAAAAAACGCCTGGCTGTGTTGCCATCATTGGTCGTCCCAAAGCCTTGTTTTGGAAAATCTACTAATAATCCGATGTCTTCTTTAAAATTTTTCTTCTCCCTTTCAATCTTTTTTCCGTCTCTTCAAAAGTTTTGTCCACCAACGTTTGCAAGTGGACTTCCGCTGACAGATCAGTTATAAGAATGGATTCCTTTGGAGGATAGCATGCAATTTTTTCTTTTCTAAGAAATTCATATGATGGGTAAATGTCAGCATGTCTTTGTTTAGCCCCAGATCGTATTTCTAAATACGTTTTAACTGTAAACTTTCGATTTATGTATAGAGCTACTGCCTCTTCTGGAGTATATTTAACTAACACTGATGCTGGACGAGTAAAGTTGCGTCTGAATTTTTTGTGATGGTTTCTACTATTAATTCTGCATATCGCTGACCTGATAACCTCAAGCTAGAAGCAGTTGCAAAAGCCAACTCTTCTTTTGAATATTTTCTTATCAAATGTGATAACGTTTTCCTTTTCGACTGATGACTAGCCTCCGAAAAGGATATCACTGGTCATCCCTTCTTCTTTTAAAATACGTCTGCAACTTTTCCTCTCAAAAATTTTTAAACTGCTTTTTTATTGGAGTCAACTGTCATTCTTTCTTTTGCGTTATTTTGCTTATACCGAATCACGAAAGGTTCGTCCCTTGAAATTGCCACATTTCCTGAAAACAAAATATTACATGAAAAACTGCAATTTCCTGCAGCTAAAGTTGTATTATTTTAGTTTTACGAATAGTAGCAAACAAGTTTAGATAAAAATTAAATCAAAAGAATTTTTGAAATTCGATGATATACTTTTTTTAATTAATATTTTCTAGAACATGAAAGTAATACACTGTGTGACGCCGATAAAATGTACGAAGGGCGGAAAATGGTTCTTTTGGTGTCAGATATGTTTCCAACACAATAAAATATGGTGGTGGCAAAATCAATGTGCGGGGATGCTTCTCTTATTATGGCACAGGTCCGCTATATTGGATATAAGGGAATATGCATGCCAAATTTAACGTAGAAATAATAGAGTCGTCTATTCTACCACATGCAGAATGGAAGATTCCTTTGAAATGTGTTTATGAAGAAGACAACGACTCTAAGCATAACGGTAAATTGGCAAAAAGCTTATTTGTTTCTAATGAAGTTGAGGTCGAGGACTGGCTTGTTCAGTCGCCTGACCTTAATTCCATTGAGACTCTTTACCATATGTCAAGGAAACAGTAGGGGAAGAGAATTCTTCAAATACGAAACAGCTGTGGAGTGTTGTGAAGACGTTGCCACGCCTTCTTCTCGAGGAATGCAAGTGTTTGTTGGATTCTAAGCCGAGAACATACGCAGCTGTAGTATCCAACAATGGTCATTCGACAAATTATTGACCTAGGCAGGGAAGCCGCTGTGTTTTAATTCGCTGGACTATGTTGATGTCTGCGTAAAGCTCGTACAGCTTATCATTAAATCTTCTTTGGTACTCGCCATCGCTTACGTGCAAAGGTTCATAAATCTTTCGATGAACTTTTCTCTGGAGCACTCCAAGAGACGCTTTATCTGATGTTGTCACGGCCAACCTGCACCATATAGCAGAACGGGTACGATAAGGGTCTTGTAGAGTATGATTTTCGTTTTGCCGAGAGAGAATTAAATATTGAACTAAAAACTGATACTATTATTAATAATGATAGCTTAAAATCTTAGTTTGTTACATTTTTTTAACCTAAATAAAACATTTAATATACTCAGCTGAGCAGAGCACACAAAGTATATTAATTTTGTTCGCATAATGGTACCCGTAACGGCATAAACTAATCGAGATAGATATAGACTTCTATATATCAAAATCTGGGCGAAAAAAGAAATTCATTTAGCCATGTCCGTCCGTCTGTCCTTAAACACGGTAACTTGAGTAAATTTTGAGGTATTTTAATGAAATTTGGTATGTAAGTTCCTGGGTACTCATCGCAGATCGCTATTTAAAATGAACGAAATCGTACTATAACCACGCCCACTTTTTCGATATCGAAAATTTCGAAAAACCGAAAAAGTGAGATAATTCATTACTAAAGAGGGATTAAGCGATGAACCTTGATAGGTGGGTTGACCTTATGACGCAGAAAAAAAAATTTGTAAAATTTTGGACAATGGGCGTGGCACTTTTAAAGGAGGTAATTGAAAAGTTTTGCAAGCTGTAATTCTGCAGCTGAGTATGTAAAGTTCGGTTACATCCGAACATAGCCTACCTTACTAGCTTTATTAAAAACTTAACTACACTACCTGCAAGTTTGAAAATGAGCAAATCAGCTGTTATTTCGAACACAGTTGTATATGTAATAGGATGGGTCGATTTGTATGGACGAAAGTTAACCGATATCGCGCCATCGACTTTTCGATAGGATTTGGGCTTAGGAAAAAAAGTTCCCACTACGCATACCCAAAAAAATAATTTTCGAGCCTGCGAAATTAAATTTTTTTTTACTTTTTTTCGACTTTGATTTTAAGGTTTTTTTCATGACCTACTAAAAAAATTTTAATACATATGTATACCATGTCCGACCCACTAAAACGTTGTCGATAAAATTTTAATAAAATGAACATTTTTTTAGTTGGTCATGAAAAAAATCTTAAAAATCAAAATCAAAAAAATGAAATTTCGCCGACTCGAAAATTATTTTTTGGGGTTGCGTAGTGAAACTTGTTTCCTGAGCTCAAATCCTATCGAAAAATCGATAGCGCGATATCGGTTAATAAATCGACCCAGTCTAATATGTAATCAATAAATGAAATAAACATTTTTTATTTTTTCTTCTGCTCTCGCTTGAAACGTTATTTGCGATTTCTCTTGAATTGTCGATAATATCGCCAGCTTTGTGGTTAAGTTTAAAGTGTAAACTATCGTATTTCAACATCATTCACAAAATTGCCGTTATTAAAAAATTATGAAACATTCATAAATAAAAAAGTTAAATACCTTGAATAGCAAAAATTTGTTGGAAAACCGCTTGGGCTTGGAAGTACAGGTGAATCCTTTGCAAGACCAATTTTAAAAATGTGTTCGATATTTTTTTTATGTAAAGTTATTCTAAGTTTATTTGTGTAAGCATTTAAACAGAAATTATTTTATTATTTCCTTTTGCTTTACTAAATACACGCTCACTTACATAATTGTTGATTCTTTTCATGTAGCTAATTTTTCAATACCTCACATTTATTTTTGTTTTTTGCACAAACAATATAAAAGTGTTTATCAATTACAGTTTTTAATAACAGTACATCATGCATACAAAAGTTAACTTTAGATTCATTCATTGCATTTATAGTAATTCTCCATTGCAGCGATTGTTTATTATTGTTTTTGTTTTAATGTTAATTATCAATTATGTTTTGACATATTGCACATAAAGAGGTGATGTTTTTTCCGCTCTTTTCACCACTAATACTGTTTATCAGAAATATTGTGTGCTCGGTGTTAGATCTTAACTGTGATTATTTGTTTGTTTTTTGTTTAATTTTATTATTGGAAAGGTTTTTATACACAATTTTTTATTTCTAAAATATTTTAAGGTATTTCATAACACCTTTAGCTTTTGAAGGACCCTTTTTCAAGGCACGCTCTCGTTTTACAGACCGGCTCCTGGGTTTCTACTCGAATTCAAATCTTAAACTTATTGAAACCGAAAAACCCCCATAAGCAAATGGTTCTGCCAGTTGAACTGGATCTCTCAGCACTGATATTGTTTATTTTCCTTAATCATCAGAGTCAAGGTTTTCCACAATCTCATCCATGTGCTAAAATTACAAGCAAATTTGTAATAGTAATCTTAGATTATTTGCCACTTCATTCCCAGGAGAAGTTGAACTATCTGGCCACTGTTCTCGAGCGAGATGTTTTCGAAACAATGTCAAAAAATATCTTTTTTAAAATGAAAGTCTGCTTTACTACGAAGTCAGATCAATGTCATCTCAAATTACAACTGCAGTTATCAAATGTTATTAACTACAAATTTTGAGCCAACATCTACTAAGTAAATGAAGAGATTTCAATTAAACTAAACACCGATGTTTTCATAACAAAAATTTGCGCTAAAAATTTAATATATATATTTTTTAACGACTACTTAGAAATGAAAGTTCATTCTTTAAAATAGTTATAACCAGAGTTCGATATCTTTATTACTTTTTGAGTTATGAGCAGTCATAGTCGAGCCATAATGCGAAAGATAGTGCACACGACCCACTACATCTCCTCACCGTTTAAAATCAACAGCATTCGAGTTAGGTGCCTTTTCTCGCTCAGCGTCACATATACCATCGGGCTCTAAAAATTAGGTTCTATATTTTGGATGCACAAGTCTTAATTTTTAAAAATATAACTGCAAATTTCGTTATCAGGAACTATAAAACAGCAATAAAATTTATGGTGCATTCCATGCCAATTAACCCTATTTGAAACGACTGCGAAAATATATATTCAGCATACTGAATACGCAGTTTTGGTTTCTAGATAAATAACATCAAAATTAGTTATCAGCAAATATTCAATAAGGAGTTTGAATTTACGTGGCATTTTACGCCAACTCGTTCCAACAATAGATGATCGAAAATGATTTGATTTAAAAAAAATTTATTTTTAGCCAATCGAAAGATGTGAATATAAATAAATTACAGACATTTTTATAAATAATTTGGGAAAAATAAAAGATACTTGTTTATACAGAAAATTTCGCTTTGTTTTATAAACTTAAGATGCCAACTAATTTTTATTTTGATTCCCTGTTATTATTTTAATTCTTAGCCAATTTGTGAAAGGAAAAACAAATTTTTTGCATCTTTTTGTAAATTGATAAAAAATTGCAGATGCGCATTTTCAAAATTGCGAAGTTTTTTATAATCGTTTTACCACAACCGGGTAAAAATTTAAAAATTAAGTAGACAAATTTTAAGATTTTTTTGTGCTTTAATTTTTTTGTTTTTCTTCACTACTCCGGAAGAAAAACAATTTTGTTCTGAAAAAAAGGCCCAACTAAAAAAGTCTTGAAATTTTAAAAAGTTCTTATCTTTTTGGAACAAAGAAATTGTAAGAAAAATTTTTTAAAATTTAAAAATAAAACAAAAAAAAATCGGTGAATTTTGTAATGAAAAATTGAGTGGTTGGTATGGAATGCTCGTAACCAGGAACAGGAGGAAATAACAGGTGTTTTTTCATCAGGTCTACCATTCAGATAATACCAGCGGATCCAGTTATCAATGTTCAGATATATTTAAAGATCCAGCGGATTGTTAATTTAAATTGGTGGTATGGTTTCAAATTTACAAATATTTATATGCAGATCAAATTATCTAATAAGTTGCACTTTCTGCTCATCTGTGCCTTATTGTTACACTATCATCTCTTATTTGATTTGTGTTTTTTTTTGTTAGTTGTTTTATTTACTAAGCAAATATTACTATAAAATTACGCTGCCTCTTTTTGTTATTCCAAAAATGCACTTTTATTTTTTAAGTCAAAATTTTATGTCGTAGTTTTTCTACGAATATATATTTTCTACTATTTTGTATATGTTTTTCCACTGCCTTCCCATTTGTTCAGGGTCTTGCAAGGATCTTCCACCTGCAATTTGTTGCTCACTGCGCCATCAAGCACTTTTATTTTCCTATCAAGGCTGATCTCAATTGGTAATCAACTTTATGTCGACAAAATGTTTAAAACAACAAAACAACACCGTTAAACACACAATACTAGAAGCACAGCACTAAGTTCAAAGCAAAAAAAATTTGTTTAAAACATTTGTGTTTCAGCAAACAAACAGTCAGACGAACACAAGAAACAATTAAAAAACCACTCAACAAATAATAAATGATTTATGCAGTATTTGTTTTGTGATTTAGGCAGATTTTATGCAAACAAAAAGAGTTGCAATTCTTCAACGATTCTTCCGTTTTTTTTTCTTCAAATTCGCGTGCCACACAACTTTGCGGTTGCAGTTGTTTTTCGCGAGTGTTCGTTGCAAATGCCGCAACTTGTGCTGAAAGTCTCTAACTTGAATTAGATACTTTTAGCGGCGTGCACATTAAGTTATAAAATGAAAAAAAGACAAGAACAACAACAACAACAACGACTAACAAATATAAAAATGTCTAAGAAGAAAAATTCTACAAGCGAAAATAAAAGAAAAACGGCAGAGATGTTGCAGCTTGTGCTGAAGTGGGCGACGATGACGGGGGGGCGTCCTAGTTCTGGCTGCCAGACAAGCGAACGCAATCACAAACAAGTGCCGATCTTTTGCTGTTATGTTGCTGTTAGTATGCTGCACTTTGCAATTGAAAATTTTTTTTAAGCACACACGATCACCACCACCACTACCAGCATACACACGAATGGGCGGGCGAATGAGTGCAAGATGAGGCTGCTGTTGCTGCTGCCGGTGACTCTGCTGCTGCTGCGCACTCTTAGTGGTATTGCTGCTGTTGTTGCAAACGACAGCAACATTAGAATAGGCTTAGATATTCTGGTTCTGTAAGCTGGGGTTAAGCTAACATGTTTCTTACATTGCACTTGTGTGCGTTTATTATTTGTTGTTGTTACAATTTGTTGCTGTTTAGAGCTATTTGCGCATTCAAGTTTCTTATACGATCACTTACAGCATGCATGCCGTTCCTACGTAAAAGTAGTTGCTGGCTACTTTTGTTTTGATTAAGTAGCATTTACAGCGGTTTTTTCATCATTTTTTTGCAGGTTCAAAGTCTCCACAAAAAATGTACATGCTGCTACCATCTACGAAGTGTTTACTGATCACATTGAAAAAGAGATGAATAATAAGATGAAAGGGGTTGTTATAAAGTTAGAGAGAATTAGAGAAGCTCTTTAACAAATATATATATGAATCTAAGCCAGTCCAAGTGTTTGAAATAGAACTCTACACAAGTTGCAAGTATACATATACTCTTACAAGTAGCATGTAAAACTTGAAGAAAATGATTGGAGAAAAAAATTACGTGAGAGATCACTGTCAAGATCAATCTGATCGCTTTGAGATCGTCCGCAGCTTCAAATTATTGTTTTTGTTGTTAGTAGAATTTGGTAAATTCGATTCTGTGCTCTTATTTAGAATATGAAGCCCCTACTTTAGCGTTAAAATGATTAGCAACAGAGAGAAATAAATAGTTTTTTGTTTCCATTTGGGAAGGCACCTTGTTGCTGGTCCTAGGCTGAGACGCGCCCAATAGCTCCCTTTTATGTAACTGAGTACAGCAGGTGCTAGCACATATGTTGCTCACCGGCATCTGTATGCGGTTGGAGGTGGATGACCAAGGACTGCCATCCCTTATCCAGATTATTACGCGGACTGCTGATATTCGAACATATTCGGATGTGTTTCTGTGGAGCCGGAAGGCTCTGCTGTCTGAAACGCTTATTCTTCCGCATATATAACATACGTTCGCTTACTGATTGGTTGGTGTGCTACTCTTAAGTACTTGATAAGTTTCACGGCCCATTATTGAAGTCTCCAAACTTAAATTCTACCGACATTAAGCTAGACAGAATCACAGTAGGTTAAGATTGCAGATGCGATATGAGGTATTGTATTGGAATTGCAATTGCATGATCCCAAGTGTCCAGTACAGACGAGTACCGCAACTCATATAAATATATCCATTTTATTCATCTTTAGAATGACTTAAACCGCGTTTCGTTGCTTTATGAACACATGCTCTTAGATGAAATCGCTTCCTCCTATTGTTAGCCTCGTCAAGCAAGCGCTAACAGCTGATCATCAGTGGTATGAGTACAAGTTGTGCAAGAACCTCGTTCGATTCTCGTACTCGTCAGCCTAACAATTTTTCACCCAGTTCATAGAAACGCATTCTCTCAGAAACATGGTCAACTTTTAACACTGACCGAACAGATTTGACGTGATTGCCGCAGTTCCGAGAACCCGCAAACTGGGCTTTTTAAACAGTAATAGCTATTCATTAATGTTTGATAAGGCTCCTGGGTAGCTTAAATCTCGGATTGAAAAACTTTGAGACAGGTGCGCCTGTTACACTCGACCACTAAAAATCGTCCTTAAAAACTGGGGATTTCAAATATCAGATTGAGCTCATCTTTCTAATCTTTGTTTGTGCTGGGATCTTATGGATTGTACAAAAGACTATCATATGACATACATATCTATAGCTCGTAAGCCGTGCCCGATCACACGACCAACGGCAATTGCTCGTTCGTGGAAGCACGTTTATCAAATACGGGCACCTTAAAGACCGCAAGAAGGTGAGAAGCGGGAGTTTGTCATGATCCAGGGGCCTCAAAAGTTGCAAAGAATCTGGTAATATGCTTTCAAAATGTTCCCAGGGACAAAATGGTGTTTTGTTAAAAGTTTGCAACCGATTTTATGATCCGATAAAGTGCCATTAAGATACATTCGTATGAAGCACGCATTGATTTTATATAAGAATGTATTCGTATTTACATATGTATGTATATACATACCCACTTTTGGGGTATCATTTTGAAGCAGCTGCGGCGTCTATTTTTTACAAGCCCAACAGCTGCGAAATTGTATGAATCCACTCAAAACTCAAACATACAAATGTAAATAAATATCGCGTAGATAGGAACTTCGTTCACAGCGTGAGCGCGTGGTGATCACATGTTGCGAAATTTTGCGAATTTTTATTTTTTAAATTTTTTTGTGCTCCAATCAACAGAAGGTCTCATATCTTTGTACTGGAATACTTTCTGCGAGCAGATCTTATTCTCTTAATATATTCATGAATGAACTCTCTTCGCTTTCGTGTGTTTGAAATTTTTGAGCATATCTCGTGAAAGCTACAGCAAAAATTTCAATAAGCTTACTCACATACCTATCATCAATTCGTAAACTCTAAAAAAAAACATAATTTGAAAGCAAAACCACTGAAAATCGTATGTACGCACATATTACATACTAAAGAAAAATAACAATATGTAAAAGACAGTAGAAAGGCCTTGAACTGAAACAAATTTTGCAGAACCATACAATAGGTAAATATCGTAAGTGGTTAATTTCATACCAAATCTAATTGCAAAAGATATATTAAAAAAATTTAAGGTTTATTCTTGAAGTTTTGTGTTCGTGCCCTACACTTGCCAGGCTAAGACACCAGCTGTTAGTACCTAGAAGCCGCAAGTGGCATAGGTTCTAGAAAGCTTCTAGTATTTGCCAAAAGGACGGAGTTATTATATAGCATAGCTCCTGGTTTCTGATCTTTCATTTTAGTCGTTAAACAAACTTCTGGTAGCACATTGGATTCATTCAGTCTATGTGAGGTCCGCATGGACCGGCCAATTCAACCGAAATTAACCTATACAACATACAAGCTAAAATTAGAATCCCAGACGACTCTTAAAATACTCACAAGGAGTATATATTTTGCCGCTTATATAACTCTTCCCTGCGTCACTTTCGACTCTCAAGAACTCTTATTATATGGCACGTATTTGCACTTTTATGAGGAATTTGGAATTTTTATACGAAATTAATGGGGAAATTTCCAGAAGTACTAGGAAACTGCACAAGTTCGGCATTGGAATTGGTGAAATATACTTGGAAGTCTAGTTTTGAAACCCTTAAAAATAGGGCATGCTGTCACCAGTGCTTATTGGAGCCATATAAGACTCGACATACCGCGGCAGTTTTGCGGTAACATCAAACAATTTCCAAAATACTTGCTGTTAAGATGTAGCTGGTAAGAGGGATGACTACAGAGAAGCATCCATGAGCGAAAAAGTGTCGATACCAATACAAAAAAGGAACAACAAGAGCAGCAATGATATGCAAATTTAAATGTAGTTGTATTTAAATGACTCCGAAATGTTAAAGTTTCTGATTCTCACATTCCTCGCATACTTTTGGTGCGACGAGAATATTTGAGGGGTTCCACAATGCATCAAAAGAATTTAACTAAATGGCAAAACTTGCAAAAAAATTATGTTTTTCTAAAACTCGTTATATGAGAAATCTATTTTTGCAAAATTTCATATATATTGAAATTTTTTGATTTAAACTATTAGTCGATTTAGTATGGAGTGACTCGTATTAAGTTTTATTTATGCAATTTAAAAAAAAATAGATGTAAGGCGCGATAACCTCCGAAGAGACTCCGAGCTGCATCTGCAAGACAGATGAGTTTTCACTGAGAGGTTTTCAAAGCAGATATACACTCGGAGTGGTTGCCAAACACCGCCGAGGGGCGATCCCGCTTAGAAAAAATATCTTCTAATTGAAAAATCTTGTTTCTAAAATTTTGACTTTGCTTTGCACGGGGTCTTCGGTGTGGAAGGCGGAGCATGCTACCATCACACCACGGCGGTTGCCAAGCAAGTAGTATAAGACAATTGATAAAAGCAAAGCAAAGTAGGCCTAGTCAGAATTACTTTTGCAACTTTCTACTTTAGATTGAGTGGGAAATTACGAAGGATATTTCTCTGAGATTCTCATCATGCCGGTGCCGGGAAACACCTGTCTCGAAAAGTGCGACCATTTTGTTGCCGAAAACTTTTTTATAACCTTTGTTACTACCTTTAGAAACTAAAACTAAAATTTAGATAAGCAAATCGACCAATAAAAAAGCACACCATTTGACTGTTTGCCTTTAGATCAGGCATCGGCATTTAGTGGCACAATTGTGCACACTCAATGCACACGTATTCTTATTCTCTTTAGTTTAGTAGTCACTAAGCATTTGGCGCAGCAACATCGATTGTGTGCGTCGCTCGCAATGTTGACGATGTTATTAGCAAGCAACCAGCAAAGAGCGTTTGTTAATTTTTTCAATGCGCACAAGCGAAACGTATTTAATGTTGACCAACCCTTTTGCGCAAATACAATGTACTTACCCTGCAAAAATCGCGAGTACTCCATGCATGCATGTATGCAGTACTCGCTATGGACCAACCGAGTGCTCCAAAATTAACCACAATTCATACAAAAAATATGGTCCAATTAACATGCGATGTCCTAGGACTGGACCATATACTCCAGCTCCGCATTACATCAGAGTAATTCATAGAGTACCCACAGTCCAAAAAAACATCGTGTAGGGATTACAATCGGTAAAAACGAGCAATGAGCAACGAGCTTACAATATGTTCGTGTAGAAACATGAGTTGGTCCATTGCTGCATTACAGTGGAGTATAATGGTAAGTACTCCAGTGGACCACATGATCCAACGATTTTTGCAGGGACATGATCCAACGATTTTTGCAGGGTAATTGTATAAACCTTTTGCTTCCCATCGTGCGCATTAAAAATATAATAACAAACGGTCTTGTCTTGTTGCTTGCTAATAAGCGTATGAACTAAGCAAACCGATGCATCAAGTGATGTGCGCGATTATCGTGCTCTCACTAACACATATGCATTTCCAATTTGCCGATGCCTGCTTTAGATCAGCGCTTTTCAAAACTGAAAGTGCGCCTGTATTAGTGAGAGCGCAATCGTCCGGCTGAATTGATGTTTCATTTATTCGCTTACTAGCAAGCAACGAGCTAACAACAAGCATATGTATCGCGCATATTTATTCATACATATTTTGATACGGATAAGCCGATAACCATCACCGATGTTGCTCCGCCAAGTGCCAAGCGGCGACTAATGCGGTAGTTACCCACCGACGTGTGTCGTACGTACGGACGTTTGTCGTACGAAACACGTTTGACCGAACTCTCAAGCCCGTAGGAATCAATGTGTGCGTCTGTGTACATGTACATAACATATTTGTGTGTGTATTGTTTACAGCAAAGCACTGTTGCCATTGACCATTTTGCATGCATGCTTATGGAAACATCAACTTTTGGAATTACAAATTTTCATGGTGCAAATGGCAGAAACAAATACTGAATAAGAATTTCTAGTTCATTTATTTGTAACCTACAATTTTATATAATAATTTTAGGATATTTCAACAAAATTTTAAACAATCTTTAGGCCTTTTTGTATAATAACTGCAAACGGTCAAAAATTAGCGCACAAACGTTTACTAGGCAACTCTGTCTAGTGAGAGAGCGATCAGCTGACACGTTCTTACGGAAAAAATCAAAATTGTTTTGGTTTCTACGTTCCGGGCTACGTACGTACGTGCGTTGAACGTCGATGAGTTTTCGTTTACATTGCACACTCATAAGTTAGGTCGTGTCAGCTGACACGTTTTTTCTACGTACGTTCGTGGGTAACTACGGCTTAAAGCTGGAGTCATTGGTGCCGTATGTCGTATCGCTGTATCCGTATCCCTAACGTAATCAGCTGTTTATCGTTACGACGGTGAACCAAAACCCAATTGGTTGGCTACGATATGGTTACGACCTTAGCGGCACCAATAATCGATTGCATTGATTCTCATAAGGTTGTTCGAATCAGCTGTTAAAAGGTTACCGATACGGTTACCGATAAAGCACCAATGTCTCCAGCTTAAAGCTGGAGTCATTGGTGCCGTATGTCGTATCGCTGTATCCGTATCCCTAACGTAATCAGCTGTTTATCGTTACGACGGTAAACCAAAACCCAATTGGTTGGCTACGATACAGTTACGACCTTAGCGGCACCAATAATCGATTGCATTGATTATCATAAGGTTGGTCGAATCAGCTGTTAAAAGGT
>JARSSU010027184.1:0-33405 GCA_029619165.1 Eurosta solidaginis
GGCACATAGGAGTAAATGGATAATTTGGGCCTAAAACGAATGAACTTGACCTCTCTGCACGATCTTGTGTGCAACATCTCCTTGATATGTAGGGCTTATTTTTCCGCAGAGTTCCAACTGCGTCAAATTCATGGATGCACAAGCTTTCCAGTAGATTTAGGGATGTAAAAAAATTGTCCATCGTTATATTTCGACCGGTTCCATGAAAGCGGCTTACTTAATCCTTGACCACGCGTTCACCCTGGTAGTTCCCGTCCCGTAGGTTGCTTGGCAGTATATATTTGTCCATGCAGTGGATATGCGCTGTGGCATCACACACCAAAAGTGTCCAGCTGATGCAGTGAAGGATGCTGCGCACGGGTATGCACTCGGGCGCGTCGTATCTTTGACTGCATCGCTGGACTTTTCCCTCACTAAATATAAAGCTGGATGTTTTTTTCGTTTAAGTTATTAATTTAAACTATTAGTTTACAAAATTTCAGCTTTTGTAGTATCAGTTTACTCAGCGCCTATTTTTCACTTCTTTACGTGAAAAGCTGGAGCATAATCCCCCACTCTAAATTCGGCTGGACACGTTTTTTCATTTATTTATAACATAATAAACATATTAACAAAATTTCAGCTTTTGCGGTATTAGTTTTTTTATTGTGTGTGGAGGCTGCCGCAGCTACACCCCCGGAACCGTGCGAGCTGGTGGTCCATTCACTTACTAGTGATACCAAATAAAGCTTAGGACAAATTTTCAGCTTTTGTAAAATGACTAACCCTAAACTGTCGCTGCTCCCGGACTATAAATCAAAGCACGAGAATTTAGTATCGTTTAGTTCGGCAAACAAACAGAACCGTAAGCATGTTTATAGTTGTTTATATGTAGCTTGTCGCCGCGACGTAAGGGCAGAAGAATCATGCAAATATTCAGACGCATGGAGTTTTCATATTTGCCTTTTCATTCCGATGAATGTAATCGCGGTTGAGGCAAACGAGCAAACGCCTGATTGATTATATTCACGCATGCAATAAGTTGGTTGATTTTAAATCATGTCGATTATGTTCGTTTAAGCAAGTTGGATCATTGAACACGATCATGTTGCCGAATGTAATCGAACGTTGTTGTGTTCGATTTTTGCTGTTCTCTGATATGTATATGTAGATGGTCGTTAGGCAAATTTACAAGGACACTTCTTTATGAAATTATAGTAAAATTGACATGTACATTTGTATATTTAATAAATTGCAGAATTATTATGAAACAGAATATGATTAAAATATAAGTGTTCACTTCGTACATACATATGCTTGCATATTAAAAATATAATATCACCAACAAAGTAAATACGTAGCAGAATTGCAAAAGACATTTATTAACATAGACATAAAAACATCAAATATTTGAATTGTACGACCTAAAAAATCAAATGAACCCCCCTCCCCTCCCCACCCCGTCGCTACGCCCCGCAGCACATCGATATAAAAAAAATACTTTACGGCAGGTTTAGGCCGAGCTTCGCTTTAATTTACGTCGTGCAACGTTCCAAATGAATTTTCTTTGAAAAGCTTTTAATAGTTGAAATACACACGGAGTGTTCCCAAACCCTGCCGGGGAATGAAATTCTTTTCTAAACTGTGATGTAGCCATGCCCGGGACTTCAACCCAGGAACTTCCGCGTGGTAAGCGAAGCGCGCTACCACCTCACCACGGCGGATGATGCTCATAACTATACTCCTTGGATACTGGCCTTACCGGTGAACTATTTTGTAGAACTCTTCAAGCGTCATCTCATCTTCTCTCGACGCCATCTATGATTGCGAACCGTACATCAGGACAGATATGATGAGTACTTTTAGAGCGTGATTTTTATTCGTCGTGTGTGAAGTTTACTCTTCAATTACCTACCTACTCAGTCCAAGGTAGCGCTTGTAGGCAAAAGTTATTCTCCGTTTTGTCTCTAATATGACATTGTTTTCGCGGTTAATGCTCGGTTAATGACGGTTAATGGCGTCAGTTATCGCGAAATAGTGAACGATGGTGATTCGCGTTACGATATGGGAGCAAATATATATAGTTTAACTACCAAATTTTCAAGTATGAACACACTGTGTCTCACATCGCCAATTCATCTTCACTATATGCATGTATGTACATCAACTCATAATACATACTCAGATTTGTTGTTCCGATTTCGCCAGCCAACTGTTAAGGTTAATCAAAATGGGGCTACTATTCTTTAGTAAAAACGTGAGCAAGTATGAATGACTAAATTTATTCGGCTAAGACGTGTTACTGTTTCGTAGTAATAGGTACACAATAATCGCTTATTTCCATTTGTTTCTTATTTCGTATTTCCTACCTTCACACCACTCAAATAAAAATCACTTTTTATGATAAATGTTTCAATTTCCAGTTGAGCGCGAAACTTGTTGGTTGATATTAATTAAGCGCAAGTTGTTAAATTTTCAAGAAGTTACATTTTTCAACAAAATACAATAAAAATTATATGAAATCAAAAAGTTTCGTGCATTTTTGATTTAAGAGGTGTTCAATATTTTATTATAACAAATCTAAAATAGCATAGCGAAAGTAAATTAATTAATAAATTAAATAAAGCTGCTTTTATTAGCTGACGGCTTGAATTTGTTGTCTGGGCGACGAGTGTAATGTGCTTATGTTTTATTTACCAACAATAAAAGTGTAGAAACCAGATAAAAAATAATTTAAGATGCTTCAAGATATAAAAATTATAACCAGAAAATAAAATGCAACGCTGGATTTGTTTAATCATTTTACTTTCTTTTCATAAAAGTGAGTATCTAAAAACAAAAAACAAAAATTAGTTCAACCTGTGTGGAATAGCCCTGCCAACAATTTTCAGATAATTTCATCGTTTACTAAGTCCATGATAAACACACTTTCTGATATTATTGACGTGTTTCCGCAATGAACAAAATTTGAAATTTCTCAACCAAAGTGAGCGACTATTATGCCAAACAACTATAAACAAATGAACTAACCTTTTGTGTTGCATGTAGCATTTTTGGTTTTTTCAGCACTATTTATGCCCATATTCAATCACAAGAGGTTTTTTGTTCGACTGACAAATTTTTGCTCCCAAATGGAACTGACATCCGTTAACTATGTTGTTTCTTTGCGATTTTTCGAAAAATATTAGCAGTAGAAATAGGAAGCAATCAGTTTACAAATACCCGATAAGTACTGAACTGCATAATTCTTTAAAATATTTATTTTAATTTTATGATGAATTTATTAACTATGCCATGATCTATTAGTGTGGCTGAACATAGGTTTTATGAAAAGTACGGACACCAAGGAATCGTGCACTTTCGTAAACCTATGGGCATTCGAAACCTAAACCAATTCAAAATTCATCGGCCAACGTCAAAAACTTGACTAGTAAATCGATTCAAGTAAAAATGACATTAGTAAATAATGGAGATGCCATAACGAAATGTACTCATTGAGCATGTTAACTTATTCATTCCGTATGTTCGGAACATTAGTTTCCATTTAAGAATTTGGGGAATCGTTTTATATTTGGAATATTATGTATATTCGGACCTCGTGAGGTAGTATCAAACGAACGTGTTCCGAATATTCTAAATTAACGGTTTATCCGGAACACTTCCATGAATAAAAAATAAAAAATAAATTTAAGGCGCGATAACCTCCGAAGAGATTTAAGGCCGAGCTTCTCTTCCAATTTGCGTCGTGCTCCTCTTGGTTTTCCCTACAAATTGGCCGGACGGGACCTACATGTTTTATGCCGACTCCGAACGGCATCTGCAAGGCAGATGAGTTTTCACTGAGAGCTTTTCATGGCAGAAATACACTCGGAGCGCTTGCCAGACACTGCCGAGGAGCGACCCCGCTTAGAAAAATTTTCTTCTAGTTGAAAAACCTTATTTCTAAAATTTTTGACGTTGCTTTGCCCGGGGTGTGAACCCAGGGCATACGTGTGGTAGGCGGAGCACGCTACCATCACACCACGGTGGCCGCCTTCCATGAATACTTAACGTAAAAGAGCTTTCCCAAATTTCAGAATAAAAAGGTGAATACTCCCTATGTAGCAGGACCGCATAAAAGCTGAACTCTTCTGTCAAAGTCAAGTTCTAAGACAATAACCTATTTTCTTTTATTTTTTTTGTCAGACCATGTCGACTGCCTTTTCAACATCGTCCTATCTCAAAATATTTTTCAAAAACTTCCCATTTCATGATTTGTCACAAAAACGCCCTATATTAGAATTAGATTGAAGAACGCCTCAGAATGCTTTTCATTAACTCCCTCTTATGTCAAAATTCATTGAACTTATGCTCATATAGGGAGTTTTTGAAACAAATTTTGATATAGTGTATTTTTGAATAAAATTCTAAACCAACAAAGCCCTTTATCAATTCACGAAATATTTAATAGAAAATGAATTATTTCCTCTAAAACCTGTTGGCATTTACAAATTTTTTATCACTTACTACTACTATACTATTAAAAGTACTTTTCTACTACAATTTTTGCTAAAGGGGATTGAATTATTACCCGTTTTCCTTACTTCGTAAAAGCAAGATTTTTCAATTTGGGAGTGTCAAAGCTCTGCCGTCATTGAAGAACAAACCTCTAGTAATTGAATCATGATTCATGCCTACGAAGAAAATAATATGAGATCTTCAAGAGCCGAACATACATTTTTCTATAAAACCAAACACAAGTTACATCTTCATATCTGACATTATAGAGTATGTTTCAGTCATCTGGAATCCGATATACTCTTCACACTCTTTAAGAATTAAAAAAATTCAGTGCAAGTTCATACGATTTCATCCTCTACACTTTGTTAATCTCCTGCCACCCTACAATGCCAGATGCATGCTTATCAATGTCTTGTCACTTGAAGTAAGATATTTTGTTCTGGTGCCATTGACTGCTCAGAACTACTTGGGCAGTTGACTTTCAATGTCCCTAACACAGCTTTCCGCACAGTACATTCCGCGTTCGAATTACTCCAGTTTCGCACCTCTTCTAAGAGGTCTTGTAGAATTTAATCGCCTATCCAGAAGCCCTGACCTGAACTTAGCCATGTCAAGGTCTCTGTTTACAGCGAACATTAAATCTTATTACTTATCTTAGTAAATCTTACTTTAAAATTGTTAAACTAGTACTAAGTTAACATGTAATCGAGTCAGCCAAGTTGTTACCATTTGACTTAATAAAGATATGATGAATTTCATATCAAAACCTATAAAAACGGCCCATTTTGAACCCGACCCCCTCAGATTTTCATGGAATTTTACATAGAGGTACACTTTACCTGTACAAACACCACCTCGTTTATAGAAATTGCATTTTTGAAAAATTGTGGGTGTGGCAAGGTGTCAAATTTGTGAAAAATGCGTGAAAAATGACGGTAGTTAATAAGTACTTTTGAGCTGTGATAACTACGGAATGGCTGCAACCGATTTCCAAGATCTTGATACCACTAGAAAGGTATTCAAATAGGCTTTCGAAAACGTATCCGTAAGGATTCTTATTTTGCTGAAAACCTATTTTTTTAAGTTTTTTAAAAACTAAACTTGGAAAAAATTACAAAAATCAAGCATCTAAAAACAAACAAAAAATGCTTTTCAGTGTAATAAAGTATATGATTACGATACGATAGCCGATTAGAACACCTTTCCAATGGTACCAAGATCTTGGAAATCGGTTGAGCCATGCCGTAGTTAACACAGCTCAAAAGTACTATGATATCAAAATATAGAGAGATGAATTTACTTAAACATTTTTTAATTTATATTTTGCCTCAAATAAAACATATCTGTTTACAAACCGATTGAGCTGTTTTGCATTTAATTGCCCAAGATTTATGCTTTTCCGCATTAATTATATTCCCACTTCCAAAACTACTTTTTGTTAGAATTTTTATGTTTAAAGGCCTAACCTCCTTAAGCCTTACTTCCCTGTTTCATACTTTCTCATTTCGAAAATTGGTTTCGAAAGGGCTTTCTGTTTGAGTTTTCATATCGGAACGTATATGAGCTCGTTTGTAAATGCTCAGATCTCAAGAACAGCTGATAAAATCAGTTTCCTTAAAATTATTTCCGGAAAGGCGAGATCAATTTGTTAATACATCGCTTCCGTCTTTGTTCGCAAGATGTAGTTTTGACGAAAGCGAACTACTTTGCTGTCCTCGCTGTTGTAACACGCACCGCAATCTTCATACCTAGTACTCGTTTTCATATTTCTACCTTCTAAATGGAATTGTAAGAGGATTTAAGGGTTTGATAAGCGCATTAAAAAGCTGTATAGCCTTACAACTTTCGCAAACCAATTATGAACCTCACCTACTCGAAGGGAAACCTGTTACAAATATGAAAGTATCATACAAATATTTAGCAGGCGAGGCTCTGGCGACCCCAAGCTCCTCATGGAGGTGGGTGGCGAGATTGCCTAGAAGGTTCAATGTCGTCATATCGTTCCGGGATGGCCGGGCTTGTATCTTAATGGTGCTTGTTATCGGAACGTACTGGATCTATATCTGTCTCCCCAACTAGCAGTTCTGCATATACTAGATATTTACATAAATTACAAGATACTAAAATCATGTATATTGCAAAAACCTACACATATGTAAGCACGTTTACTGCCCTTGATTGGGACGCAATTGATATAATATTGTGACGAATATAAGTGACACTAAGTGATACTCACATCACTAGTCTGATGCTAGGTAAATGAAGCCACAACAACAATAAAGCAGGCAGTCACTTGTATCTACATAAACGAATCAATCATTATGTCTACACATATGTACGTACACGCAGCGGAGAGAGACGCACAATTACATGCATATATCTTATCTGAGATGCTCCCAAAAGTAGGCAATTATCTGTGGAAGTATCACTCACATATACACGCGCATATGAGAAGCTATAACGTCCATCTGTAGTTATGTTATAGCTGGTAATTTTATAGCTGGTAGCAAATTATAGAAATAGAAACGTCTAGAAATATGTCAACGAGGAAACCAAAAAGTATAAAAGCAGCACCAGTTGAGGCACGAGGAATGAGTTTGATTTAAGCACGATATCTGTTGAGCAGTAGAAGTGTTATTGTGAATTACTTTAATAAAGGCCATTTTGCATTATTGAATAGTGGAGTTATTTATTCAACAGTTTAGTGATTCGAACGATAGTAGAAGGTTGCAAATAAGCGGAATTGCACTAAATTCGTTACAACTGGTGTCAGAGGAGGAATTGTTGAATAAATTCCGAAGATTTTGAATACAACTTGGACATGGCAAAGTTGAGTGAATTGGGGATCCAGAAACTGAAGAAGGAGTTGGAGAGCCGTGGATTGAATACAACCGGCAATAAACTCGAACTTCAGGCACGACTACGAGATGCTATGGAGTCGGAAGGAATTAATGTGGATGGTGATGTCTTTCATCCTGATGGGGACGAGACAACAACAAAAATTGAAGAGAAGAACGGAAGTCCGACTTCAGTCGCAGGCGGCGAGAATAATGCGATATTGGCTTTGTTATCACAGATATCGGCAAAAATGGAAACCCAGGAAACACACATAAAAGAAATGT
This sequence comes from Eurosta solidaginis, assembly GCA_029619165.1. NCBI lineage: Eukaryota > Metazoa > Arthropoda > Insecta > Diptera > Tephritidae > Eurosta > Eurosta solidaginis. The sequence continues at coordinate 7,602 of JARSSU010027184.1, forward strand.
CATCACAAATATGCCATCTCAACTGGAAGAGCAGAATACATATATGGCATCCAAGATGGAATCACAGGAGAGCCGTGTAACTGCGAAGATTGAAGCACAAGAGGCATGAATATCCGAAATGTTGGCGCAAATTTCAGCACAGATATCATTGCCGATCTCTGCTCAACTGGAAGAGCAAGACGGACGTATTTCCTCGAAGAGGCGCAAGATACCAAAATTTTTCAGTTTGAAGAAAAAATCGAGGCCGAGGTGGATGCTTTGAGAGGACGTATCGAGCAGTTGCAACTAAATCGCCCAGCAGTTTCAACGAATAATCCAAAGGTAAAAACACCATACTTTGAAGGTTCTGTTCCTTTCCAGGTCTTAAAGCTACAATTTGAGAAGACCGCAACAGTGAACAACTGGAATTCTGAAGATAAAGTTGCTGCACTCTTCGTAGCATTGAAAGGCTGCCGAAATCTTACAGACTATTCCAGAGTACCGGAACAGTTATGACGCATTGATGGCTGCTGTAGAACGAAGGTACGGAAGCGAACACAGGAAACAGATATATCAAATAGAATTGCAAAACCGTTACCAAAAAGCTAATGAGACTTTGCAAGAGTTTGCTTCGGATGTTGAAAGGTTGGCTCATTTGGCAAATACGGACGCACCCGTGGAGTACACCGAGAGGGTAAAAATCCAGAGTTTTATAAATGGCATACGAGACGTAGAAACGAAGCGAGCGACATATGCAAACTCAAAACCCACATTCGCAGAAACGCCATGCACTAACTCAAGAAACAGCGTCACTTTTGAGTAAGCCCGCATACAAACCTCATCGCGTGGAAGTGGAAAAGCCAGAGGGTAGACGCAATTTTGGAAGCTTTAAAAGGAACGCAACCGAAGAATAATGGTGCAATCAAATCTTTTAAGTGTGGAAAGCCAGAGCACATTGCACGTCATTGCAGCATCGGTCCTGGTAGTTCCAACTTGGCTGGTCGTAAACGTAAAGCTGGAGGAGATAAGCAAGAGCGAGTAAGATGGAAAGATCGAAAACTTGGCCCAGCTATTGAATGTCCTGTGATATCTAACTCGCAAGTTGGAAGAAACTCGAGCAGTCTTACCGTCAAAAGAAATGTGGTTGGCAAGGAGCGTTTACTGACTGTAGATACGGGCGCATCTCATTCTTTAATCCGGTCTGATTCTGATAAACAGAGAGTAAAGCCTTTACCTGGAGCAAGGCTGCGTACGGGCACTGGCGAGTATAACCAAGTCCCGGGAGAAGTGATCTGTGAAGTCTTAATTGAGAAGGTCATGGTTCCACAAAAATTTGTTGCGGCGGAGATAGTTGCTGAAGTCATATTGGGAAGTGGATTTCTTGGTTGACCATGACATCAAGATCGATATGCAGAGAACGGTGATGCGTTATAAGGATGTGCAGGATGTGCAACTTAACTTCAGTTTGGAGAAAGGGTTCAGCAGTAAGCGAGTGCTGGTGGAGAAGACTCGACAAAGACCACGAAAGTCAAAGGTAAACGTTGATGGAACGAATGGGCCAAATAAATCGAAATCAAAAGTACCTGCGAGAGAAACACTGGCATTGACAAAACCAAATGGACGAAGGAAAGAATTTTTCAGAAGGAATGCGAGGGTAGTTTCAAACCAGGGCGCACTACTGTTGTGAAACGTGGGAACGATACTGATTATGCGAAGCCGATCCGTTAAGTGCAAGCTCTGCGAAGTAGTTCATTGGCCAAAGAACAGAGTGTAATAAATTGTAAATTGTAAGCATTGTTGTAATAAAATATTGCGTATTAAAGGTTGAGGAAAAGGTTAAATAAATAATAAATAAATGTGAGGTGCGACAACCTGATCGTGTTATTAAGCATATGCATGAAAATATACAGTTTAGTGTAGTCTGCAATAAATCCATTGATATGAATGTGTGGTGCATTATTATAAAAATCAAAAAATGTGCGTTAAAATGGCAAATTAGTGTATTGTATCACTCACCAAGTAGTACTGATGCTGAACTTATTACATCTTTAGGTGAAATCATAACGGACCACCTGAAGGAATCTGACAATAATATTATAATTGGAGATTTCAACATCAACATGAATGTATCGTCAACATACTCGAACAATCTTACAAGTTTATTTGCACAAATTGCAATGTTACAAAGAATTGATTTCAATACGAGAATAACGGAGTACTCATCTACGAAAATTGATTTGTTTTTCAATGATCTAGTTCAGGGGCATATTTATTTAACAAGTGGTATGACCGGGAGCTAACAGTTCTCCACAAAAGAAAATTAGGTCTTTATAATATTGCCAAAATTACTGGATACTGGGATGATTATAATGCTATTAAGAAAATATACAAAAGTACCATTAATTATAAAAAGAAGAAGTGCATGGAAGACAGAGTGCTCAACAATGGCGGAAACATGAAGCAGATGTGGAAGTGTCTTAAAGACCTTGCAGAGCTTACAGATAATAAAAAACATACCACTATAATTGTAATTATTGGGGTATGTCTAGAGAAGGAACAAGATATAGCTAATGCCCTAAACAACTTTTTGTGCAGAGTGTAGTAGAAATTAATGATAGTATCGAAGAATTGCCCAGATCGGACGAAATGTACGCAAATCATTTTACCACGAGTGAATCATTTCATTTCAGAGCCATCGAGTTAGATGATATAATGAATACCACTCAGTCATTTAATAACAAATACGGTGGAGAGAAGCTCTTATCTGAGGGTGTCATAAAGGATGCCATGGTGTACATTAGTAACTTTTACAAAGAGATTATTAATGAATCCCTAAACAGTGGCATTGTTCCTAATTGCTGGAAAGTGTCGTCAATAGTACCCGTGGAAAAAGTAAAGAGCACAGTGAAACCGGGGGAGCTACGCCCAATAAATACTTTACCCGCAGATGAGAAAATTATTGAAGTAGTTGTGAAAAATCAACTGGTGGCATTTCTTGACAAACACAAAGTGATTATATCAGAACAATGGGGATTTAGAAAAAGCCATTCATGTGAAACGGCGCTTATAACATGGCAATTGCAGAATGGAAAGAGAATATATCAGACAAAAAAGTTGTGGTGTCTGTCTTCTTAGACTTGAAACGGGCTTTGGACGTTATTTTTAAAATTGGCATTAGAGGCAAGGCCCTGGAATGCTTCCGAAGTTATTTGAGTGAAAGAAAGCAGAGGACAATAATCGGAAAAGCAGTTTCATCGGTTGTGGGCGTAAATATTGGATTGACACAAGGTTCGGTACTTGCACCGATATTATTTACATTGGAATATGATGCTTTGCTTATCATCAGCGATAAGTATGCGGACTGTGCTATGAAGAAAATACAAGAAGATCTTGACTCCTTATACCAATGGTTGTGCCTTAGAAAATTGAAGTTAAATGTTGATAAGACTAAGTTCATGATATTTTGCAAAAATCCGAACATCACACGCCACATCGATTTAAACTATAAGTATAACTTTGAAGGTAAAAACATTCAAAGAGTAAAAGAAATGAAATATTTAGGAGTTTTGATTGACGATAGCTTAAAGTTTGGCGAACATATAAACCATGATACAAACTATATGATATAAACTATATTGAAAGAAAAATTGCTCAGAAAATAGGATTCATGTACAGAACATGTAAACATATTAGCCAACGTCACAAAATTTTGGTGTATCGTTCAATTATTGAACCACATTTTATCTACTGCCCTACAACCCTTCTGTTAGCGAATGAAATGCAAATTAAAAAAACTGCAAATACAACAAAACAAAGCAATGGGATTCATTCTACGGTGCCCTCCTAGAACAACAAAAATTATAATGCTGATTACGCTAAATTGGCTCAGTATAAAACAGTCAATTACTTATTTTACATTGAAGTTTATACACCATGCAAGATTGGGAATGTTACCGAGCTACCTTAGTAATAATATAAAATACAATCATGAGATCCATAACTATGGAATTGCAAAAATATATGACTGCCTAGAATAAGAAAGGAGTTCGCAAAGAAGACCCTAGAATACATAGGGTGTAAAATGTATAATGAATTACCTACTGCGATAAAAGACTGTGAAAATATTAAGAAGTTTAAAGAAAAACTATTTATATATTATAAAACACTTAGCATATAATGAAAGAAATTTTATTTATTCTAAACTAGGTCTTAAAGACCGTAATAAACAAACAAACAAAAAAAAATCTCTCAGTGAAAACTCATCTGCCTTGCAGATGCCGTTCCGAGTCCGCATAAAACATGTAGGTCCCGTCCGGCCAATTTGTAGGGAAAATGAAGAGGAGCACGACGCAAGTTGGAAGAGAAGCTCGGCCTTAGATCTCTTCGGAGGTTATCGCGCCTTACATTTATTTTTTTATTTTTTACCCAGCGACGACAATGATCATGGAAAAAGTTCATGTCCTAAGGCTTTCGTAAACGGATTTGAAAGCAGACCTGTTAAATAATGATTACAAATTTTAATGATTATTAATTATAATGAGTTTTTCTCAGCCAACTGTTTAATGATTAAGCACAAGTACGTATGCCCTTTTAATGATTATTAATTAATTATTTTCATTAAAAAATTTAAATTAATTAATTAATTATTTTTAATTGCATAATTAATACAAACAATGTTGATTATTTTTAATTCATTTTTCGTTTGTCTTATGGAATGATAAACATAATTATTTGATTGTTTTAATTAATTTTGATTATTTTTAATTACACAATTTATATAATTATTTGGTTAATGTCAATTAATTTTGATTATATAAATTACATAATTAATACAATTAAATTATTATTTTTGATTAATTTTAATTATTCCTCTGTTTTCCAGCATCATAATATATTCAACAAAGTAAAGAAAATATTACAAAGATATTTATCTCTGAACGGGCAGTATAGTAACGTAAAAGAAATACATAGATACATAAGAATAACAAACAAGGGAAGGAGTACATTGTTTTATTAAATAAATAGAAGGTGAAACTTGGGTCATTTTCATTATATACAATTAGCTTTCATTATTTTTTGAATAATTTTTGAATGCAAACAAAGTTATTTACCATCATCCTCGAAATGGAGATTTCGATCCGACGACGTTTGGTTAGTGTTCGTACCGTCGACTTCAAATGAAAGTTTGTACTGTTGGTGATACAAGAATATGGTTGATACAACTCTTTCGTATATAACATCTTCCAGCAAATCACTGTTTGTATTCTGCAACACCTTGAGCCAGTTGAATTTAACATCTGGTGCTAAAATAGAAGCAGATATTGCAATATTTGCTTCGGGAGCTAAAGAAAAGAAAATATTGAAACATTGCCTTAACTGCGCTTCTAATTTTTCCGAAATAAAGCTTAAAAATTTATCGTTTCTTCTACTAAGTTTCTTTAGTTTGTTGCTTAGTGTCATGCGCACTGGAAGCAAATATCCGTACACAACGTTTCCTTCCCCTTGCAAAAAATTAAGAGCTGGGCTATGGACTGCATTATACAGATATATAATTGTGAGTACCCGAATATCAAATTACAGGACGATTTGTTTAAAGTTGATGCGGATGCTTGCTTTTTCTTTTGATCCATTTTGGTAAATAAGTTGGATCACGAATAACGTGGTCCGCAGAGAAATCCGCCATATTTTCTTCTCCAACCATGTTTTCTACATACATTTTTTCTGCAAATATTTCATAATGTGTAGGCTTATTGAATGGTAAACAAATTTATACAGATATATACTTACGTCTGTGGTGTAATAAGCCAAAATTTACGCTCCCCAATTTGGTTTTTAAAAGCTTTCACAAAAAGCAGCGACCCTTGACAATATCAGTAAGAATAAATATGTATCTTATATTTCTTGAGTTAGCACAAGTATGTACATACATTAGTACATTTGGTTTCAGCCACTTATTTCTTACATCACACATTTTCTCTTTCACGTTAATAATTCAAAATAATCATATAATTGGAAATAATTATATAATTAAAAATAATTAAGTAATTGAAATTAATCAAATAATTAATTTTAATTATTAATTGTTTGATTAATTTAAATTGTTTGATTCACTTTAATTGTTTGATTATTTTTAATTACTTAATTGTTCTTATTCAAATGATTGTCTTTAATTTAAAACAATGGATATATTTTTTAATTATTTTTTATTATTTTTTTAATGGCTAATAATCATGATTATTTAAAATTTTTTTTTAAATTAATTAATTATTAATTGCTAGATGCTGTGCAAAAAATTAATTAATCATTAAAATTAAAAAGGGAAACGAATTTAATGATTATTAATGTTAATGGAAATTTAACAGGTCTGTTTGAAAGTAAGGTGAATTACTTTAGATATCCCAAAATAATTGCGTTTATTTCAATCTACCAAACATTCTAAAAGAATATGAAAATTATGCACCCCGAGTGCTGTTCGCAGCCACTTGAGGGTTTTGTTGCGGATGTTACTCTAGATGCAATCGCTTAATGTGCTTGGAAACCACGTGCCCAATAATTTTAGATATGTGACGGTCGGTATCGTAAAGCTATCGACGTAAATGCCTAATTGTTTTATCATCTGCACTTTTCACCATGTGAAAAGGTTCACCGTGGACTTGGTCGGTGATAATGATTATTGTGCGCATAAGTCAAAGGGTTTAGGAATTTTATGAGTGATGGTAATTTTCCGGATATTGATCTTGTTCGCTCCGGAAAATAGCACCATTAAGGTACTAGCCCAACCATCTCGGCAACCACGTTGAACTTTTAAGGTCATCCCAACTCTCGAGTGCTAGATAATCAGGTTTCACCACGGATAGGCGAGGTTGACAATTGAGTTGGATATGCTATAAACTGTGCCAGCAACATAACTGTGCCAGCAACATAACATACATAACATAACCTCTGAACTTCCATAATTCATCATCATTTTCGTTATTATTGTCGTCAAATTGGCTGAAGGGGATAAAGCACCAACCTGGACTTGGATTTTTTATTCATAAATTGCAGGTCTCTCTATATGTTGAAGTAACATGATATGATGGTCTGTGCCGAACAATTTTGATAGGCCATGCGCTAGAAGTTCTGCCTTGTGAAGGGTTTTTTTCTGATTTAACCCACAATTTATCCGTGTGTTAAAAACATTTAGCGTGACGATAGTGCTGTGGAAACCATGATAATGACTGACTTACCGAAGATTTTCGATTAAATCAGGACGCAGTACGGCTTCTTGCGCCTTCGTTAATATAAAAACGAGAGATATCTAACGACAAGACTTTCTCTAGTCAGCTGAATCCCTCATCGCCAAGATGTTTTAACATCGGGATATATCGATTATCCTCTATGGCTCTGGTGGTGATGGTTTTAGTTTTTACCTGCCTGCCGTGCCAACAGCGTTCTCAAAAGCTATCTACTAAAAATGCTTGCAGAAGTTACTCCCGCATTTCTCCAAGTTCGACAGATCTTTATTTGCCGCAGGCTAAAGATATTTTTTGGCTGTGTTTTGACAGATAGCTTACGAATGACCAGAACCCAATAACTTTTCCTCTCCGGAAAGCCGTTTCAGTTAGCTTTTTTGAAGAAAATAAGCTGTGAAGTTCTCAAGTAATGAAATCAGCTAATCGTCCTAGGGATAGGAGTTCAGGTAAGTAATTCAATGATAGAGTCAGCATTGGTTGCCAGTCTACGAAGTTTTTAAGTTCTGACGATGAAAATATCTGGTGAGCGATGGCAGCTTCATATCGTTTGGCCCAGGATATTGAAGCTGATATCACAGTACCATATACTCTGATCTGGAAGACCGTGCTCGTTGTTGTTGTTGTGGTTGTTGTAGCGATAAGGACACTCCCCGAATTTCTTGGGGAGTGTTATCGATGTTGATATTCCTTTGCCGGATGCAGATCAGGTACATTCCGGTAACAAGCACCATAGCGCCCTTCCACTTCCACCACCTAGATCCATTAGGAACTTGGGGTCACCAAAGCCCCGGCTGTTAAAGGAACAGGATTCGCCACGGGTAGGTGAGGTTGACAATTGGTTTGGAGAAGCAATATATTGTGTTTGCAACCCCTTAAAAGGGTTGCACTACACAGCTCCTTGAATCAATTTGGTATTTTAGTCGCTTTTTACAACATGCATACCTACCGCGGGTATATTCTAAGCCCCTAACCCCCTGGCGGGGTAGGCGGTGCTCGTGTTGTGAGAAATCAGGAGTTGGTGGTCTAGTTTAACGAGAGCGAGAAACAAGATAGATATGGGGCAGGATCTGGTGCTCAGCACTACCCCTTATCACGCTACGAAGGTGTAGTTATAGGATGTGGCCATATGAGATACCGGCGCCGATTGGGGCGAACAATACCGTGTATTTGATGTGGGTGGCTGGGCACCATTGCTGCTAGAAGGTGGCGGATGTACGTCAATTCGTAAACCACAAAACCGAGCAGCAAAGACTCATACAAGTTTTGATGAAATTGGGAGTTTGATTTGTACTGGCAACTAGCCCAGAACAGCCCGCCCAGCCACCTCTGGGATCCGGAGTAGGAGAGAATGGAACAGTCTAGCTGTTTGAAGCTCAGCCGAATTTGGCAATGAATGATATGCAACATATTGTATGGTATTGGTTTAAAATGACTGCCCTTGGTTTGACACGAAATCCCGAGTCACTTTGGAACATAGAACCGGCTGCAGTGATATAGTGGTATTCATATGCGTATTCACGGAAGTACTCACGCACATTTCATATTTACATATAATCGCGTTTAAACTAACATTCTATTCCGAGAATAGTTTTCTTTCAATGGATATTATTACTTGCTTTATTTATCACGTTTATTCTGCACATTTTTGCACTTCCAGCTAGCATTGGAATTTCCCTACCTACAAATCTGCCAACATGTAATTGCATACCCCTTAAAAAATGTCATTCCATTGCCCATTTACTCTTAAACCACGAAACACATGAAGCTGAAATGATTTATAAAATCGTACAGAATGCCGGCTGTGGTTATATCGCTCTCGATCCGCTCGTCTGCTGTCCTACGACTTATGTTAACCACAAAACAGCTATGTATTCAGATGAAAGCGATGCCAGCATCTCTACAAGGGCACATCCAGATATCTGGGTATGGGATAGTGAACAACTACAAACGAGATTTCATAAATCTACAAAACTTCCAATGTCAGCCAGTTCAACACTTACCAGATCAAATAAGAGCAAATCGAATGTGTTTTACGAAGAAAAAGATATAATTGATTTCAAGGATCCATTGACTAAGGGAAATTGGCCACATTCTTTCTATGAAGAACCATTTGAATATCATAATAACGATATTTACAATGATCAAAGTCAACATGATTGTGATACAAAGCAGAAAGACGATGATACGAATGGACATCATAAAAGTTCAGCACCACAAAGTCACCACATTCATCATTTTGACCATCGCGAATTTTATCCGCATAATCATTATAATATGCACAATCATGACATTTCCTCTGACGATGAAAGCGATTTTATGGAAGAGGATTATATACCACACACAAGTTTTAGACCAATCAAGAACGATGGCATTTTTGTATATCCGGATGATGAGCGTCTAAAACGTCCATTGTATTTGCCAACAGCCTCAACATCCAAACCAACAAAAATAATTACAATAATAATGAAATCAACAGAGCCAACAACAACTATTAGTAGTGCAACTGCAGCGAAAGAAGCTTTTACACCAACAAAACAATCCAACATCAATTCAGCTCGTTGTGGTTTGCCGGAGTTGGACGTCACGACTGGTGAGCGCATATATCCATGGATATCTCGTATAGCTCATATTAATAAAAGTAAGTAAATTTAATTGTCTTGTTGTTTATTATTTGTAAGGCAATCAATTGCTTTGTATATTTCCCAAAAAAATTCACATAATTTCATTGACCACCTTTTGCATTTTTTTGGTTAGTACCACACCAAAAAGAAAGACGAGCGTGCATTTGAATAGAGACCAATTACTTTCGCTCATTTGAAATCGTCCGTCTCTGTTTGTTAACGATGAAATAGAATTTGATAATTTTTTCATAAGCGTCGGTTTTTCCTCTTTCAAATCCATTTCAAGATCAGCCACATCGGTGTTATCAGTCATGTTTGCCGCTTATTGATGCTCCTACAATGGAAATAAAAAGAAAAAGACAATCTAAGCAGAGTTCGCAATTTACAGCCCCAATAACCGAAAACGGCTTTTAAATGTCCACTTTTTAAATATGTACATTTAACAGTTAAATATGGGCGCCGCTAATCTGGTTTCCTCCCAGAGAAAAATCGTTTTGTGTGCAAATGATTCGTGATGTGCCTGAACCAGACCTGCAAATTAATGATTACTTATGGAACAGATTGTCGGTTCAATTGATTTTCTTAAGAAACCATTGAATGATTACTTGCCATAGGTTTACTCACTAGGGTAGGCACTTTGACATTGGTGTGAGGGCTTAGCTGAACTCCATAGCGCCCGACTATGAGGCGGAGCTGTTTAGGACTGGCATCTACGCCGTTTTGCCTCATAGGAGGGTGGCGGGATGTCGGTGACCAAGAACTGCCAACCCCCTAATCCAGGGTGTTATGCGGACCGTGCCTATTGGACGACTTGTAGCCAGGGGATAAATTCGGCTGTATTCGAACGGAGCCTTCCCGATAACGGGCCACCTCGGGAAGTATTGTTGGCCTTACCACAGTAAGGGGCGCTGCTGTGGCGGACGGTTCCTTCCCCGTATATAATACTGGACCTATGCTATTTACTTTTTCTAGATCTGATACCTGTGGAACACCTAACAGCTGGAGTATTAGCATTGCGATCACTGAGTAGGCCTATAGGCAAGCACGTGATGGCAGACGGCCACAAAACACATCGTGAGCCTACAGCCCCCTCTTTTCAATCATAAGAGAAACTTTGTTGAATTAAGATCTTCGACAGATTGCAGTCCCGCGCTTGGTTCCACGCCTTCCCTATTTGGTCGATCATGTGCAGCTCTCACCTTATTTTAATCTGATTGGAACGTCAATGGTACAAGCTTCGAGCGATGGGCCCTGTTTAGCTAGCCCATCCGCTTTTTCATTTCCATCTATTTCCATATGCCCAGTGATCCAATATAGATGTATATTGCTCCCTGTCCCGATTCTCTACAGGGATCGCTTACACTCTATCATAACTGCTTTTAGATGGTGTGCTATTTGAGATTATAGCTTGGCTGTCAATGTAAAAAATTGACGCGTCTGCAGTTTAAGCAATTACTCCTTTATATTAGTTTCGTCTCATATTGTGCCGCGAATTTCAGTACGAAATTCGGGAATTCTGCAATTCAATTTCGTGTAAATTCCCAGAGGGCTAGAGCCTTGAAACTTGGAACACTTTAGACAATTTAACATGTGGGGGAAAGAAAATTGCTAGGTGGCGCAGGGATTGGGAAAATTCAAAAATTCTCCATACATGGAAATTCTGTTTTCGAGTTTTAGGGAATCTCCCGATAACCTAGAGAGCTGAAACTTTGAACATAGCTAAAGGTCCTATTCAGTTGTAATATTTAGAGTACAAACGTTTTCTAGATGGAGTATATTTAGAAAGCCCATTTAGAGCATTTGGAACATGCGATTGATTTTTGAGTAACTTTGCGTGGAGAGAGATTCTTGAAACTTGTTAAATAATTCAGAAACCCATGACAACGCAACATGAGGGAAATAAAGTTTCGATCGGTGACCTATATATCATGAAAATTCAAAAATCTTCCGGACCTAGAAATTTTGCTTTCGAGTTTGAAGGTACTTTCCGATAACTTGAGATCTGAAACATTAAAGACAGCTTAAGGCCCTATTAAGTGGAAATATTTACGGTAAAAAGATTTTGTAAATGAGGCAGGAATGGAAATATTTAGAGCATTTATAATCCTACCATCGAGTTTGGAGTCACGTCCAGTTAACTTGAAATATACTTCAGAACCCGAGGAAAATGCAACATGAGGGGAAACATTTTTCATTGGGTGTCGCAGGGATCGCGAAAATTAAAACAAAAAGCGTTCGAATTTAAGAGTGGTATTTTGCACTCCCAGCGGGTTAGGGGGCTTAGAGTATACCCGCTGTAGGTATGCCTGTCGAAAGAGGAAACTAAAATACCAAATTGATTCAAGGGGTTGTGTAGCGCAATCCTCTCAAGGGGTTTCCAAGGCAATATATAGCTTCTCCAACTCAATGGTCAACCTCACCTATCCGTAGTGAATCCTGTTTCATTAACAGCAGAGGCTTTGGCAACCCAGAGTTCCTCATGGAACTAGGGGTGGGGAGGGCGTTATGGCCCAGAAGGTTTAATGTGGTCATATAAATCGTTCCCGAGATGGTCGGGCTAGTACCTTAAAGTGCTTTGTTACCGGAACGTACCGGATCTATGTATATCCGGTAAAGGACCATCAACATCGATAACACTTCCCAAAGCCTTCGGCTTTGACACCACCAACCGTAGTATCTTGCAATATTTTTGTGTTGTAAGTCCACCCAGCCTATACTACATACATTGCTTAATTCTTAATTCCTAAATTCCCTATTCTTATATCAAAATCCAAGTTAAAAATCGATTATATTTCACTATCACATTTGCAGCTAATAATGTTATCAGCTATCGCTGCGCCGGTTCTGTTGTGAGTGAGTCTCATATTCTCACTGCAGCGCACTGCGTTACAAACCTGGTAAAAGATCTGCAGCTGTGAGTATTTGACTGCACTTTTGTATGGAAAGATTTTAATTAAATTAAACTTTGCTACTTTTATTTAGCTCTCATATACGCATTGGTGGGTTGGCGCTTTCGCCAAATTGCACTGTCAATAGCAATGCTAATTGTAGCGTAGCAGCTCGTAGCTATCAAATTGCTCAAGTCTACGTACATCCCAACTATGATCAGCCTCCGTATGCAAATGATATCGCGTTGGTAAAAATTAATGTCGAAGCAATTGGTAAGCCGTTGGCGCTTAATTACACATTTGTTTTAAGTTTGCTAATTTATTTACGCCATGCAATTTCTTATGTTTTTTATATGCACGACATTTGCCACCCGGACAGGCTATACACCAATTTGTTTACCTCCGAATGTATCAAATTCTGTGTGGGATCAGTTGATTGGTATAAGTGCTATTGCGCTCGGTTGGACTGCAAATTTTGGAGGTGAGTTATTGGTTTTCCTTTTTTATGTACTTTTTTCGCTATTTACCTTTTATTTAGTTTATTACTCGTTTAAGCTTCGATTTCTTTAATTACTATTACTATTTTTTTTTATTCTATTGACCTGAAAATTTCAATTTTGACGATGCAATGAAATAAAAAAAAATAACTTTTTAGGCAACGGCTCAGCTGTTAAGCCCACAGTGCGTTATCTTAGCTTGCCGATAGTTAATACAACTGAGTGTGCAATTACATATGCAGAATTTAATAACCCAATCGTTATTACGCCATCACAGTTGTGCGCTCAGGGTGGACCTATGAATGATGTTTGTCAAGGTGAGTATATCAGCCCAATTCTAAACGAAAATTCCGTGCGAGTTTTTTCCCTTCTCCCATTCCTCGTATTCTAAATAAAAATTCCTTGTGAGTTTTTTCACTTCTCCCTTTCGTCCTATTCTGAACAATGTTCGAAAAAGAGGAAACCGGTTATGGGAGAAAAAAAGGTATTATGAATGTGAGGGAGAGGGAGATTTCTTTGCCATTTCATAGGAGTTTTTTCACTAGTTAAATTAAAGGGAATGCATCGAAATAGTTAAAGGAAATTCGTTCTTTTAAGAAAGAACACTTATTTGTACAAATTTGTGCTAAAATATGTATTTACATTCTACCACAATATTCTCACTGTTAATACAACAACAACAACCACACTATTCTTTATTTTAAGTCGAAAAGTATATCATAAGAAACGGAAGAGCTCTTTGTATATTTGATGCAGCCATCCAGAAATTGCGCAAGGATTTTTTAAGAAGGCTTAAGTAGATTTTGGCATATGGCGAAAGGCGAACTCAACTCGACGTGGCCGCCAGAAAATTGCTTTGCAGAATGAAAGCAGGCAACTCCGACGGATTTGTGTTATCCCGCCGTCTTCTTCTTATGCTCCTCTGTTGATGTTGCTGTGGCACCAATTCATTACTCATTTCAGTGAATACCACATGAAATGCAATAATGTGCATTGTTTATACCTTATTTCTTAATTTCAAACAAATTCGCAACAATAATTAAACTTTTCAATTTTTTAAACAAAATAAGAAATGCGCAACGAAATTTCAATTGACAAAACAGCTGACTTCGAAAATTCGAAATTCCTGTTCCCCAATTTTTCTTCTCCCTAGGAGAAAAGAATTGGAGGAATTTTTCCGCGGGAATAAAAAAATCCGCGAGAACAAAATTCCGCGAGAATATTTAGAATTGGTCTGTATATGTATGTAAGAGTTAGGGTGGCCTTTATTGTTGAGATTTGGTGATATTGTTCTTGACACAGCACAATGTTACCTTTTCCAAATGTACTTGAGAAATGTGCAAAATAAATTGAGAAGAGGGCAATTGTATATGAGAAAAAGGTAAATGTATTTGAGAATTTTTTTATTTATTTGAGAAAGGAGCAAAATAATTTGAGAAAAAGGCAAATGTAATTGTGGAAAGAAGCCATAACTGGATTGATTTTGTTTTGTTGATTTTCCGACATTTTCCTTTTTCTCGAATAGATTTCCCTCTTTCTCAAATACATTTGCCTGTTTCTCAAATTCATTTGCTCTTTTCCCAAATGCGTTTGGACTTTTCTCAAATAAGAGCTGGAAAAGTTGTAGTTGGATAAAAAATCCCTCGTACTTAAGGGGATTAAGTTGAAGCTTTAGACTGAGCTTCCTGAGCTGAGATCCCTCGTACTTAAGGGGATTAAGTTGAAGCTTTAGACTGAGCTGACACGTCAACCGCCGTGGTGTGATGGTATCGTGCTCCGCCTATCACACCGAAGATCCTGGGTTCGCTCCCCGGGCAAGGCAACAAAATTTTAGAAGCAAGGTTTTTCAATTAGAAGAAAAATGTTCTCGGCAGTGCTTGGCAAGCATTCCGAGTGTATTTCTGCCATGAAAAGCTCTCAGTGAAAACATATCCGGCTTGCAGATGCCGTTCGGAGTCGGCATAAAACATGTAGGTCCCGTCCCGCCAATTTGTAGGAAAAATTAAAATAAGGTGCACGACGGAAATCTCTTCGGAAAATATTGCGCCTTACAATAATTTTTTCTTTCATTTAGACTGAGCTTCCTCTAAAATTTGTGATGTAATAGTTGAAAAGTTTCCTAAAATTTACACAACCTACTCAAAAAACAACGGAACGAAAATTCTGTAATTTTAGATAATGTTAATTCACAATTTGATTTTTGGCGTTGATTTAGGCTAAACGCCTTCTCAAACTTATTTCAAACATTCATTTTCGACATTGTTTACTATTTGAGAAGCATTTGAAAAAGATATTTTGATCGTTCGTTGAAATATATGTATATGCCCGAGAGTCACGCTATGTACGGCCGTAGCACATACACGACCTATTTTTTAAAAGTACTTTTATAATCGGACAAGGGGATTTTCCTCAAAACGGTATACTGAAAATTTAATACTTTTGCTAAGGCAATAGTTTGGTGGTCCAAGACATCGCCAAAAAAATTAAGCCAACTGCATCGACTAGTTTGTATTGGCATAACGGCTCCGATGCGAGCCGCTCCTGCTGGTGCACTTAGTGAAAATTCCTTCATTCCCTATTCTAATAGAGAAAAAAAAAGAAACTTGCTGCACTAAAACTTTAAAATATCTCTTAGCTAAAGAGCGGAAACATGACAGGGCATATGAAAGCAATGAGAAAAATTATAGAAAATCCCGTATTGCAACTACGTGATGCAATAGGTCCTACGTTCAAGATCTCAGAGAGATTTGAGGTGTCCAATGTGGACTAAACACTTTGGGAAACAGGAAATCCGTATATTGACCCTGGCTCAGAGGTTTGGTTCACGGATGTATCAAAATGGGATGCTACCCCATTATTTCTCAGCCGGAAATCCATGCAATAGCAGTTTTCGCTAGGTAATTTCTACGAACAGGCTTATCCTCCGAGGGGTATTCTCATAATGTCAAACGAGGCAGTCTTACATATGTGCCTTGCTGCGAATGAATCGCTCTGGCATGGCAGATATTCTCCCATCTAGGTGGCGTGACTTTTAATCCCTTAGTGGAGTAGAAAACCTGAAGAGCTGAATACATTAAAAGCCTCCACGTACAGTAATAGGCTGAAAGATCAAGCACAATATATCTGAATAAAATGCGCATTGCTTGAAACCTATAATACCAACCTGTAATCCAATCACCAGTAAGAATAGAATAGTAGAGAATTGTTTTCAGTTTCTCATATACATAACTATTTGTATTACAAAAAGGTATTTATTTCCCTTTCAGGAGATAGTGGTGGTCCATTGATGGATGATGGAACCTCTGGTTTGATAAATTCCGATGGTCGTCATTCGCTCTTAGGTATTGTAGCCTTTGGACCTACAAAATGTGGAATGTCTAATATTCCTGGAGTATACACGAGGGTCAGCTCCTACTTGGAATGGATTATGGATACTATTAAGTTAAAGTAGAATACTCTACATTCTATATTTGTACATAACTTTGTTTGTATTTGTAAAATATGTACGTAAGTATTAATATTGTAGCGAATTTTAGTGGTATTCCTCTTATTTCAAATCTTCTGCTAACGTTCGAATCACTAAACTGTTGAATAAATAACTCCAATATTGAATATTGAAAAATGGTCTTTATTAGACTACTCGAAAATAACACTTATACTTCGCAACTGATAGCTTGCTTAAATCAAACTGACTTGTCGTGCCTCAACTGTTGCTGCTTTTATACTGTTTGGTTTAGATGGCATATTTCTAGGCGGTTCTATTTCTAGAATTTACTAGTTAGGTACCAGCTATAAAATTACCATCTATAACTACGTTTTTAGCTTCTCATATACGCGTGTATATGTGAGTGATACTTGCACAAATTATTGCCTACTTACTACTCTCAGATAAGATATACGCATGTGTTTGTGCGTTTTCTCTCCGCTGCGTGTACGTACATATGTATGTGTAGAAATAATGATTGACTTGTTGATGTGCATACAAGTCACTACTTAGTTTTGACTTAGAGATGATAGTATCCCTTAGTGTTGCTAATATTTGTCACAATATAATGATATTCATGTTCGGTTTCATGCCAATAATCATCAATAAGGTATAACAGTTTGAGTGTGAAAGTTGTGATCATAACTCAAGCACGGCATATGAAACCGGGAAGGCATATAATAATTTAAGATGCACTCATTACTTTTTAAGAATTTAACTGAAAACTGTATTTACTTTTGAATTAATTAAATGACTCAACACAATAATTGATTGGACTATACGAATGAATCATGTACCTCACTTTTCGAGGACAATTCGCCTCATACGTTTTCAGAAAGGTAAGAGATGTGCACCCCAAAGGTTACAGCACCATCGTCTTAACATTTTTCTAGATTGGGACTTACCCAAATTTTGTTTATGGGTTGGGATAGAAAATGCCTTATGTAATTGTTGCCGTCACAGCAACCGTGTGATTGTGGACTAAAAACAACTTCTTTGGAGACCGCTTTCGCATATCTTCAGGATGGACTTCAATATTTCTCCTTTTTTAAGAGCCATCTACTGTTCTGGAGTCAAGGTTCCGCCGAGCCAAAATTTGAGTGGGGTTTGTACGAAGTTATCAATCTTCTTGGACGTTCAGCATTTTTGCTGTAACATTATCGACAACATTTTGATCGACTCTTTCCTTGAGCATTTGACGGTTCTAGCTCCATCGCGAGCTTTTGAAGAAAGTGTATTCAACAGCGCCCTCTGAAATCTTCGGCCGTTTTTATCCTGTACAAATATAAATGAAGTACCCGTGATCAGAGAATATTTTGTTAAGGTAGTAATTTGCCTCGCCAAAGCTTCTGGTGTTCCATGCTTTCGATCCTAAACGTTTCTTCCCTGTTCTCTCTGGTAATGATTTTTTCCATAACCTTCTTCTTTCCAGTGCAACAAAGTTGTTGCTGTTGTAGCGATAAGGACACTCTCCGAAGGGCTTGGGGAGTATTATCCATGTTGAGGGTCCTTTACCGAATTCAGATGCGGTATATTCTGGTAACAAGTACCATTAAGGCACCAGCCCGACCATGTCGAGTACGATTTAGTATGATCACATGAAACCTTCAAGGCCTTACCGCTCTCCCACCCCCTAGATCCGTGAGGAACTTGGGGTTGCCACAGCCTCGGCTGTTAAAGTAAAGGGGTTCGCCACGGGTAGGTGAAGTTGACAATTGCGTCGCAGAAGCAAAACTTTGAAAGGTTTGCGCTACACAACCCCTTGAATCGATTTGGTATTTTAGTCATCTCTTTCGACAGGCATACCTGCCGCGGGTATATTCTAAGCCCCCTGACCCGCTGGGGGAGTGCAAAAAAGTCGATGGGGATTGTTCGGTTATCATTTATGCTAGTGCTTATACATTGGGATAAGCGGAGACCTCTCTTTAATAGTAGATCTGCACAAAAAGGGTGAGTAACTTAATCTAGATTAACAAAAATCCTGAAATTCATAATACAGATACGACCGAATGCGGAACATACATAATTTCGACGAACAACACAGCCCGGATACAAAATATCGACAGTTCCTAGATCTTTTTAACGATTTTTTCCTTACTTTGACAGGACTTTAATAGACGTGGGTCCTGCGGCGTATAATCTACTGCTATTGTCTCAATTGTGTTTTGTTGGTATTCAACATAAATAAAATTAAAAGAAATACAAGGGGCGATGCACCTTAGTAGAGATTTGGCATCTGTGGCAGATGAAATTTCGCTGAGAAGGTTTTCATGGCAGAAATGTTCTAGGAGTTTTTGTCAAACCGCTGCCGAGGGGCGACCCCACTTGGATTCCAATTGAACAAACCCACGAATTTCGGAGTGATAGGCGGGCACGCTTCCATCTCACCACGAAAACCGCCGTCTGCATAAAACATCATGTTAGACGATGCCCCTTTGCAGAATGTATTCTTATCCGAACCCGCCTATGGGAGCAGAGGAAAAGGGATGCTCCCACTACGCTGAAAATACCAGGTGGAAAACGATTTCAAGTTCCCTTGGTGATGAAGAATAAAGAAGAATTGATCGAATGGTTTCAGACACCAAAGAGGCCTGGTTGTAGTCGCTTTCCCATGACCGTTAGATGCTGCTTATTTCAGTGGCCTGCACAGTTAAGTGTTATGGAGTAACCACTGTATATGTTCGAGCCGAACCGGATCATTCGGAGCCCTAAATGCGATGTGGAAGAAAGTTTTGTCCAGAGTATGAGAGAGGGGCGGATCCAGCACGATTTGGGAGGGGAGATTAGGACGATCTTATAGATTATACATATATAAAAGCTTAAAATTTTATATGTAATTAAAACAAACTTTTATAATTTTCATAAGTTCCCGATCAGAGCGGGGGGTAGGAGGGCGATCGCCCCACTCGTCCACCCCTGGATCCGCCACTGCATATGTGTGTTACTTTAAATCGGTGTGTTCGTACTATTAATTCTGTGTACAGTTAGCAAAAGTTCTTATGCTAATATGGATACTTGAGTTGTGTCATTAATTACTCACTTAAATCTGGTATTTCCCAATTTTTAGTACTCTCAATGCCAATTCAGTAATCTCTTACTCTCCCATAAGGTAAAATGACATTCAAAATATGAATTGAATGAAATAAATTATTATTTTTGTAATACATTGCCTCTCTAAAAAGTGGCGCTTATCACGATGCTGCTCTTCTAAAATCATCTGGGAAGAACCGTCTAAACATGCATGGATGAACAACGTATTAACTCATTGGAGGGGGACGAGGATTTACATTGCGATTTGTATTATTTACATTTAGTACTTTGGAAAGGTTATCTCACAAAGTAGTTGTTCACTTGAGCTTAAGTTTGTGGGAATCAAAGAATTATTAGAATATATCAACGCCTGACTGGTATACTACCACATCACGGCTGCATGTAGAAAAGCGGCATACTTCAGAAATGGTGGAAGAGCATCCGATATGAGAATTTGCTTTCATAAACGCGCTATTTTAAAAGATATTCTAGAAAAACTTCACACAAATGGTGTGAAGATTGTGGAGTACGATGACGATGCGCTATCCAAGTTTCAGGTCTATTCCCTGCTGTGATGAGTGGAATCATGGAAAGAACGTTGGCAAAACTAAGTGGATGGGCACAGGGTTGTGGCCTTAGGCAAAGTCAGAGCAGAAGGATCTACTATTCTTCAAGAATAAGTACAAACAATCTAACTCAACTAAAAAGCGTGTGTTGAGGAGCGGGTACGAAAGCCTGCATCGCTTTTAACGTCTTGAAGTCGACTCTATGACGTGATGGGAACCTATTAGTAAAAACCAACATCTCACAAACCTACACAGAATTCAGCAACATACACCGGATCCTGCCGCACCTGCCCCACGACCGCCTGAGACCCCATATTTAGCTTGCTTCCCATAAACATGCGCACAAAAGCTAAACTGGAGGGTGGAATAAAAGTACGTTTCTGGGCATTTAATGTTGTGTTGAGCGCCAACGTAGAAAAATCCGACATGGTCTTGCACTAGGCATAAGCTAGAAGAGGTGACCGTGCAGAAGAAACCGTATACAAAATATCTAAGAATCATTAAAACAGTAAGTTGTTTTAAAAACTCAACGTGGAGGCGATGGTGAAGAAGGCTTTGACGGCACTTGATGCATGCGAAAGAATGCTGGGGTATATGTGGGGTCTCATTGGATATTTACAGGCGATTGTAAAGCCTATCTTACACTATGCAGTCCTTGTTTGGTGGACGATCACGCAACAAAAAATAACCTTTCTCATGAAGTTAGAGGGGGTATGCAGGCTATCAATTCTTAGCATAACGGGAGAGCCCTGAAAACAACTGCGACAGTTTTTTTGTATGCTATACTTCATATTCAGCGGTGGGCACCACTAAATTTACAGTTACCAAATTAAGAATGTGTTAGTAAACACGAACGCGTAGCGAGCACGAAAGCAAAATCAATTGTTTGTTTAGTTTGATTTCAATGCTTGAACGGTGAGCATGTGTCACCCGCATTCTTTGGTACTCTAAGCTCACGCACACCCCGGTTCATATTCCTGATGTCCACACGGACTGGTAAGTTCAGTTTAACCTAACTTAGGTGACTATAACGTTTGCATGCATTGTATAAATCATAGGTCAAATACATATTTAGCCCTGTAAATTTAAATTTGGTTAATGGGGGTTCAGGACCTAAAGATCACCTTTTTACGTATTACTGTGAATTAGATAAATTATGCATGTAAATTAGCTATTAAACTCAAAAACCTTGCAATGGGAACTTCAACATTTTGATGAGCTATAGTCAACTACAAAGTAAACAAAGAAAAACAGCGATTTGTCTAATAATCTGTGCTCACATTTTGAGCATCGCACATTGAGAAGAGCAGAAAGTTAATGAACTAAACGCGAATCAAAGGCGTAAAGAGATGAGACGCTTCTGGCATTGTTCGTTCAGCGTACATCGAAAACTTGCTAGTCGAGGGCCAAACACCAGCCCAAATACAAGCGAACTGATAACACAGTTCGAAGGTTAATTATTTATTCATTTAAAAAAGTAATAATTTAATATACAAAATATTTTGGGGTTTTTAAACAAATTAAAAGATATATTAATATATACACATAAAGTGTGGCGGATATTTTTATAAGGAAATACGCGCTACTTTCTAAAAGTCTGTTTGATACTCGTAAATAATCATGAGAATCCGGTTGAGTGCGTTCATTGTTTTGACGATTACATCAACAATTTTGCTTAATTTTGGCTGCGGCCGGTAAGTTTGGTTAAACTATAGAATTAAAAAAAATCATGATCGAGTGATGTTACGAAAGTGAATTTACTGTAAACATAACTAGAATGGAATTCCCTTAATTTGATTTTTATATCCAGCTGTACTTGTACACTTTGATTGGATAACGGTTGGTTGTACCGGTATAAAGGAATCGAGATAGATATAGAATTCCATATATCAAAATCATCAGTATCGAAAAAAAATTTGATTGAGCCATGTCCGTCCGTCCGTCCGTCCGTTAACACGATAACTTGAGTAAATATTGAGATATCTTCACCAAATTTGGTGCACGAGCTTATTAGGACCCAGAATAGATTAGTATTGAAAATGAGCGAAATCGGATGATAACCACGCCCACTTTTTATATATATAACATTTTGGAAAACACAGAAAACCTGATTATTTAGTAAATAATACACCTAGAATGTTGAAATTTGACGTGCGGACTGATATTGAGACTCTTGATAAAAATTTGGAAAAAAAAATTTTTAATGAGCGTGGCACCGACCACTTGTGATAAAACCAATTTTACAAATATTATTAAGCATAAATCAAAAATCGTTAAACCTATCATAACAAAATTCGGGGGAGAGGTTGCCTTTACTGTAAGGAATGCTTTGAAGAAAGGACCACGCCCACTTTTATATAAAAGTTCGTGGACGAATAAAATAAGCTATATCTTTGCAAAATATGGCTTTATATCAATGGTATTTCATTTCCCAAGTGGATTTATAACAATAAATAGGAAAAACTTCAAATTAAAAAAAATGGGCGTGGCACCGCCCCTTTTATGACTAAGCAATATTCTATCTTTCGGGAGCCATAACTCGAAGAAAAACTAGTTCAGAATAGAATCATATGTATATGTATTATTGAGCGGCCTAGTAACATTATTAAGCACACAAAACAAACAACAACAGCATTTCAATTGTTTGGTTTCACCCGAACTTAGACTTGCTTACTTGTTCAAAGTCGAATTGGAATCAGATTCAAAAGTTGAGTCGATACCTGAGAAACACACATTCTATTAATGTAGCAAAGGATCATATGCACCTGAAGGCGGGTTCACAAAAGAGTAGCTCACTGGCCTTGGAGGGCAAGATAAACATTGATGCATCCTTGTTTAACGGTGCTTTTTTAACCGGTTTTATTTAGGTTGACTTGGCAGGCTGCACGGCTGTACGGCCGGCCGTTGTGAACGAATTTTGTAATTAAAATTTAAGTAACTTCACGCACCCAACAGCTTTATTTAATTGTCTGATCAACGCCCTAGATTGATGAGGAGTGTGATAAAACCATTTAACTTAAACTTTTTATAATTATTTTATTGTTGAACACAGAAGCCCCATCCAACATTCTGCTGCACCGTCATTACCACCGTACGCAGAGGGTGCCGCTTTATTTTTATTCTCATCGCTCGCAAGAGTGTAAGACGGACCCTCAATGGGTCTAATGAGGACCTTTCGTAGACTGAATGAGTCTGTAACGTTAGCAGAAGTTTGTTTAACGAACAAAATGAAAAGCCCTTTCAAAAAAACAGAGCCTAACTTTGTCCTCTTGGCAAATACTAGAAACTTTCTAGGCCCTATGCCATTTGCTGCTTCTAGGCCTGACAGCTGAATCACTCCTAATAGCTTGAGTTTTACCTGAAAAGCGCAGGGCACGAGCACAAAACGTGTTCGATCGTTTCCTCCTCCAACCCGCACTTTCTACATCTGATATCACTGACCAAACCTAATTTAAAGGCATGTGACGCCAGAAGGTAATGTTCAGTCAGAATTATTGGGACGTCTACGGAGCAAGCTTCGAAGGATGCGCCCTTTTTAGCTAGTTCATCCGCTTTTTCATTCCCATCTATTCCCCTATGTCCTGGGACCCAATATAGATGTATGCTTCTTCCTGTCCCGATTATTTCCAGGGATTGCTTGAAATCTAACACCCTTTTAGATGCTATGCTATGCGAGATTATTGCCTTAATTGCTGCTTGGCTGTCAATATAAAAGTTTACGCGGCTGCAGTTTAAGGTATTTTCTTCTGCTGCTTTGGTTGCGGCAAATATTTCCGCCTGAAAAATACTACAGTAACCTACTACCTTCCACTACTTTGGAGCCATCGGTGAACACGTGTATCGCCTCGTCCCGCACCCTCCTGTATAGTTCCCCTACATTTTGAGGTGTCGTTCCTAAGTTAAACCGCCGCTTGCTGACCATATTTTTAGACAACATGTTTGTTTAAAATTTTCGTTTATTAAATTTATTTATTTATTTCTACTTTCAGCTCCAAGATATGGTTCCTGCTTCACACCAAATCGTATTGAAGGTTCCTGCATCCATCTTGAAGATTGTCGATACCTTTATGAGTTGGTATTAGACCCAGACCTAACACAAAATGATCGAGCTTATTTACGTAACAGCCAGTGCGGATATCGCAATAAAAAAGTTTTGGTGGGTAGTGAGTAAAGTTATTCAAAATTTAAGGCGGCATTCTTTCGACTTCAAATAAAAGAATTACAGTATAAAATGTACAAAGCTCGGCTTGAAACTTATTACCCTTAAAATTTCTGTCTTAACTATACCCTCTTCAATTTGCATTTTCAGATATGTTGTCCTCCACATTATCTTAACCAAAGCGCCATAATATTAACTACGACTTCACCCTCACCATCACGCACAGCCTCATCCGTGCTATTTCCAGACTTAAACATGCCCAAACAAGAAATGCGTACAACAATTAACAGAGCACCCAATAGCGATAGAAATACCAACAATAAAAGCTCGAATCTTTTATTGACATATCCGCAATGTGGTAATGTGCTTGACAATCGAATTTATGGTGGCACCGAAACAGCGATTGATGAGTTCCCTTGGACCGCGCTAATTGAATACGCAAAGCGTAAGTTTGTTTGTAACTACATAAATGGACAAGTGTTGAAATTATTATTCCTGTAGAAATTCGCCCTGGTCTTGAAACCTTTCTTCTCGCAACGAATTTTTTCGCAGATTTTTTAAATGTTATTTTCATCAGCCATTAGCCCAGGAGAGTAGAGATGAGGGGTCTACATTCCATAGCGCAATTGTGCTGTTATTTCGTAAGCGACGTTAGCTGGTCCAGATGCACATGGTATCCTAAGCAGGTTCCCCGTTGTGAATGCGATTAATATAAGAGTTTTCGGATGGATTTGTGATCCCCTCCAATGGGGTGTGTAGAAGCAAAGGCAAAGCGTATCGCAAAGAAACGGTAACCTGTTTATTTGCTCTGCGAGTGTCTAGTCCAGCGAAATAACAGGAACTTAGGGCAGTTTTGTGCTGCGCAACATCAATAGGGTTATGACCTTACCTTGGTATGTGTAATAGCAATGCATCAAAATGACATCGTGTGCACAACTTGAGCCCGGTATCGCCGGTAAGACAGCACAGCAAGCAACCAAAATATCAGAAAGAATGTAATATTTTCCTACTTACACACTGTGGCGTCATGACTCTTTTTCTAGTCCTTTTTCTCCCCTAGTTGGTTCTCAAGGCAACGTCTTTCTTTTCTGAGAGGGTGCGCATTTCTTATAGTATCATTTGTACTTTGAAGCTCATTGGAGCTATGAATGTGCTCCCATGTTCGGCTACTGCCGTTATCAAGACGTGATCCACTAAATTTCACGTTTTTAAATAAAGAGAGAGCCAGGCAGATCAAAAGACCATATGTCTATTACCATTAGTGGATGTTATATGTTGGAGCTTGAATTTGCGGACTGCAGGACTAAGTACTCATTCATTTACCATCCTGATGTTAAAGTCCCTC
>JARSSU010027185.1:0-65538 GCA_029619165.1 Eurosta solidaginis
GGCAGAAGCATTTTTTCCGACTCGCTGATGAGCTTCCTTTCCTAGCTTGCTTATCTTGGTACTTTGCAGTTTCCGGGTTTCGATGTCTCGCTTGATCGATGTTTTCTTTCGGTGTTTGTTTCAACATTTGATGCTTGCTGTCCAAAGATGCCATTGTATGGAGATGTTAGTTACTGTGCTTTCTGAACGTCTGCCTCTAGTAGCTGGTGGTCTGTTTTAGCTTAGTGGCGGAGAAATATCCCATGGTGTCATGGAATGTCATCAAGGCTGGTTCTACTCGTGCTAGCTATTGATTCGTCTGATACGCTTTCGTCCTGAGTGTGTGCGTTTTCAAGAGACATTTTCTTGGCTTTGAAGGATAAAATCGCTTGTCTGCAACCCACTCTCGCGTTCTCATCAAACGGATATAATACACAGTGCACTTGAATCCGTAATCGCTAGCTGTGCAGTTTGAACTTTAACATCAAGCTTTAGCAAACAAGTCTATAACATCGAACTGAGTCACTTTTCGACCTTCTTCGGCGCATAAATCGTCTTATTCTTCATTGTAGTATGTCTTCAGAGGACCATAAATGTTTGTCCAAGGTTGCATCTTGTGGGTACATGTGGTGGCAATGATATTATCACACGCCATTTTCACGAGCTTTATCAAGAACTTCAATATTTCTTGTATGGCTGTAGTGACCATCTAAAATGAGCAGAACTGGGTCCTCCTTTGAAGGATGTCGCGAACCGCATAAATGATCAAACACATTGTAAATATGGGAATTTGTATCCATCCAGATATGTGACAAGCTGAATCGGAGCCAGAGGAGCATGTTTCATCAAAAGTGGAGAGGGTTTTCTCCTGGAAATATGAAAAGGGTGGAACGAAGCACTCACCAGCACTCATGCAGCTAACAACCGTGTACGAGAGATCCTCTTTCGGCTGATGTCCATGCATGCCAATTGCGCTTTGCCTTTGGCAGCTAAAATTTTTGCTGCTTGCTTGACACGATAGACAGTCTGTCTCATCACGTTCCAAATCCTAGTCGGGCTGAAGTATACTGTCGTACTCCTGTTCCAACAAACTGTTAAACTTGTTGTAACGTTCTCTCTTGAAGCCTTTTATTCTATTCAATGAAGTCGCCGGTAGCACTGCGAAGCGCTTATTTCGTCTTATGCCTGCGTGAAATGCGCGCAGCAAATCCCTTCCAGCTATTTTTAAAAACTAACATTCTTTCATTACAGAAATGTGTCCCAACTATTGCTCCGCTTGCAATTGAATGCAAGCGATGTGACATTTCGTTAAAACTGCGTCTTCGCACCCAATGCGTGGCTCGTATATCACTGATTCTTTAGTACGACGCCGCAGCTCTTTGCAAAGTGCAAATGGAACACCACACGTTTTCGACGCCAACATCTATCCATCTTTTCACCCTAACAGCTTGGATGGCTTTTTCATGTTTGTTCTGCATTCCACTTACGAATTTCTCCCTTTTTTGCATGGCTGCGGGTATAATTGGAGCTGCCTTTTACTTTTATCAACAGGTCCTTTATTGTTATGTAATATAATGTGTGTAAATGTGATGTATACATATCACATTAAACAACTTTTACCATATCACATTAACCAAACTAGAGCTTCAAGAACGAAATTGTTTTTCACAGAATATATTAATAAAATTATAAGTAATGTACCTAAGTATTGTTGAATATATCCACAAGAAAGCAAATAAAATATAAAAAGTGGAAAATTTTTCGCAAACTTTGGAAACTATCCCTTTTTGAAACGCACGCAAATTGTGACGTCTACACGCGATCAAATATAGCACACTGATAGCAATCTAAGCGCTCAACGTCAGCCATTTCCTTTGAAGTAACGGTTTTTTAACCGTACTATTCTGTTACCGAAGAGATTCGTGTACAGATGTGCATACTTTTTAGAAAACACGCGGGTATATCACTCTTACCAACTATATCACAATACCCTAACTTACTCTATATAAGATAAACATATGTACATACATATTTGCCTCACAACTGAGTATAAATAGTTAACATATTTCTTTATTTTTGCGCATCATCCTACAAGTTGTTATGGTTAATCATTTAATTTATGCGCTAAATATTTTAAATACTCATTTTTAATACAATGTATGTATGCATAAAAAATCTTTTTGATACACCGCTTTTTGTATTATTTACTATGAAAATGTGCATACTCATAATACTTATGATAACTTATTGCACTACGAAAAAATCTTCAAAAGATCTTTTTTAGAAAGTTCTTTTAAATTATGTCCTGAGACAAAATGCGTGGATGTTAAAGCAAAGTAAATTTGTTTTAAATTTTATTTATTTCTCAATTATAGCACATTTTCCGTAACAACTCTCTTCTAAAAAAAGGGCGTGGTTAATTATTTGCTTTTATTGTTATACGGCGACCGCTGTGGTGTGGTGGTGGTAGCGTGCTCCGCCTACCACATCGAAATCCATGGTTCAAGTCGTGTGCAACACCACATTAATATTTTAGAAACAAGCTTTTTTAATTAGATATAAGTTTTTCTAAGCGGGGTTGCCCCTCGGCAGAGATTTGGCAAACACTCAGAGTGTGTTTCTGTCATGAAAATTTTGTCACGAAAACTCAACTGCCTGCAGATGCCGTTCGTAGTCGGCGTAAAACATGTATGCAGCGTAAACTATAGACTAAAGCGGCGACAAGCGAGTAAAATGTAATTCAGTTTGATTTGATTGTCAGCAGTTCCGAGTAGGACGATATCTAGCGAGCAATAGCAGTATATTGAATAGCAGAGTTTCATTGAGCTATCAATCAGTGTGGTTATTAAGCAAGCTATTCGTTTGCACAGTTTGAGTGTATTGTGATGTACTTTAATAAAGGCCATTTTGCATTTACTACACAAATTGGAGTTATTTATTAAACAGTTTAGTGATTCGAACTTAGAAGAGGATTGCAAATAAGAGGATTTGCAAGTAAATTCGTTACATTATATATAGTTAGTTTGTGTAGTTTATTAAATTTTTTTTAATAATAAATTATTATTATTTTGGTTATTGATATTAGAGAAAAATTACAGTTTACAAACGGCAATGGTTACTAGAACATGTTTAGTAACAAAAACTATTTTATATACAATGTGAGCATGTGCCGCTAATTATAATAGTGAACAGCGGAAGTACTGCTTATAAAAGCAATGCTATAACCCAATGTTACTAAGCTCTTGGAGCGCGTCTATAATTATTCCACACAATTATGAATAAAAAGCGTATATAATAGTATGTAACTAAATGTGAGTAAAGGAATAGCAACAAATAGACAACATTTAAAGACCAATGGCAAAGCGAGCAGCGGAGCTTTCATATGGCTGAGTGGTTAAAGGCGTCTGTTGTTACACTAGTATAAAGTATAAATGTGGAGATTCGAGTTCAATCCCGAGAAGCTAGCTGATGAAGAAGTGAAATTCAGAAACATGTCCTAGTAACAAAACCATTGTATAAAGCAATATGAGCATGTCTCGCTAATTAAATACAGATAATATTTTTATTTCTATTTATTTTTAATTGTTAATTTTTGTTTGGCAGCCGTGCAAATCGATTTAAATTTCGGGCAACTAATTATCTTTAAGTGATGTATTTCTTTCAATACTTTTTAAACTGAATATAGATGTTTAATTAGATTGCTCAATGTTGAATTCAGTCGATTTCTTCTGGGTTTTAAGTGACATGCAATATTTGATTCGTGTAGTTCTTTGTTCTTTTTTTGCCGCTAGCAAACATATCAGGCGAGTGTTCTGAATTCCGACTCGGAATGAAAAGTAATACAACATTGATTCCGACTCGGTTTGCTATTTGGTGTTCTCAATCCGATTGTAAAAAATCGATTCGAAGTCGATTTCGAATCGTTGTTTCATTTCCGATCGGTAACCAGTTTAATCAGCGGTTGTGTTTTGTTATGTTTTTGTTTAAGTATCATAAAATTTTATTTTAATTAAAAAAATGCCTGCAGATATGTTTTTGATGCGCAAGACGCAAGAATACGTGCTATTGTGCCTGCGAATTGTTAAAAGGCGCTGGATCGGATTCAGACAGGTCGACTTCATTTTGATCAGTACGATTTTGTTTGTCTAATAGATTTCTTTGATAGAAGTTTTAAGAAAGATTTATTATGCCCAAAATTTAAACTCAAATTTTAAACAAAAAGTACACACAACTCTTCCAAATAAAATGAAGAATTTAAAAAAAATTATTTGAAAGACAAATATCGCAACATTTGTGTATAACTGCCCATAATTTTCATTCCGACTGCTCAGAGGCAATACTTTTCAAAAGCGATAATTTTTTGGCGGAATCGAAATGAGAACAACCAATCCATTTCGATTCCGAAAAAATTGATCGGAATCGGAATCCAGAAAGGCCTGATTGTAACGAATTTAGAAACTCCGCTTATTTTACAACCTTCTGCAAACGTTAGAATCGCTAAATTGTCGAATAAATAACTCCAATATTCAGTATGCGAAAATGGTCTTTATTATATTGCTTTTGGAGTAATACAATTATACTTCACTTCGCACTGATAGCGTGTGTTATATCAAACTGATTACTGACTACTCAGCTTGCTTTGCTTTTATACTCTCCGTTGCCTTGTCCGCATATTTCTCCAAATGTCTAGACGTTTTCCTTCTGGAATCTTCTACTTGTTACCAGCTATATGCGTGTGTATTTGTAGTTTGTAGTAGAGTTGTCACGAATATTCGGCAACTATTCGGTATTCGCGCCTATTCGGCCACTTTTTTTGCTATTCGGTATCGCCGAATAGTACGTAATACCATATCATGTAAAAAAGACACGCTATATTACTCAAATTGATGTACTTTATTTCCAAATTACAACACTTTAGTATTTAAAATTGATCAGTGGTAGTTATGTTGACAAAAATAAGCTTTCATCATTTTTGGGTAGTAAACGATTATGCTTTTTCATCGTAAATGTTACCAGCATCAGAAAATAAGGTCTCACTATACACGCTACTTCCAGGAGAAGAAAGATAAACTTTAGCAAACTTTTAAACTTTGCCACAGCATTCTTCTCCCCAGAAACTGTCGTGTATTTCAGTAGTCCTATTATTTTCATTCAGGCTTCTTTTCTTACGAATTGGAGAAGAATCATCATCGGTACTATTTTCAGAGCTTCTAGAAGAATTTTTTGTCTTGCTCTTTCTTAGGAAACACGGTTTGAACCGAGGATCCAGAAAAGCAGCAACCAGATATTTGTTTTTTTTTCATCGAAGCTGAATCGCCTTTCAAACTCGCCTTGCAGTGAAGATCTCATTGTTACTAAATTTGGTACTTTCTCAGCTGTCTCTGCTTTTCCCAGATATTTTAATAAAAATACTGCATGTGGAATCACTTCAGAGATGCAACAGATACCTGAGCTCGTTATTTTTGTAATCTCTTCGAATGGTTTGAGGAGTTTGATACATTGTTCCAATAGTTCCCATTGTCAGATTTATTAAAGTTTCATGATCTGTTATGTACAAGCAAGAAAACAGGTGTCCACTTGTCTTAATCCAGCTAACGCGCCCCGACAAGTATGTATTTCGTGCCGAATATTCGGCGCTTCGGCCGACAGCGTTGCCGAATATTCGGTATTCGGTATTCGGCCAATTCACTATTCGTGGCATCTCTAGTTTATAGCCTGTCGCATAGGCATATGTGAGTACTACTTCGGCTGATGATTACATGTGTTTATGAGTATCTCTCCGTTGCCTTGTATGTATGTGTGTAGATGATGATTGATTTGTTTACGTACGTACGAGTGGCTGCTTAGTATCGGCTTAGTGATGGTAGTACCGATTAGTGATATTAATATTCGCCACAATATTAATAAAAAATATGTATAAAACAAAATATTTTTATTATTAAAATGAAGACAGCCGTACAAAGATTAACATAGCAACAACGATGCTGAACACTTAATTTAGTTAAAGCTTAATATTAATGCAAACATGCGATAATAAAAATGAAAGTTTTATTAGATAAAGAGAAGTATTTTTCTCAATAAAGAATAAATTAAAATGGTTAATTATTTCTTTTGTTCACGTTTACATACAGATGGATGACATTCACATACATACATACATATTGTAACGAATTTACTGCAATTCCCCTTATTTGCAATCTTCTGCTAACGATCGAATCACTGAACTGTTGAATAAATAACTCCACTATTCAATAATGCAAAATCGCCTTTATTAAAGTACTTCCAAATTAACACTACTATTGCTCGCCAGATAGCGTCTTACATCAAACTGATTGTCGCGCCTCTACTGTTGCTGCCTTTTATACTCTATGATTTCTCGTTCGCATCTTCTAGGCGCTTTCATTGCAGAATCTACTAGTTGGTTATCTGCTATAAATTTCTCAGCTATAACTACAGATGCACAATTTTTATAGCTTCTCTCACAGCTCATGCGCTTGTATTTGTGAGTAATATTTGCACAATTATTGCATATTTTCAGGAATATCTCAGATATATGCATGTTGTTGTGCGTTGCTTCTCCGCTGCGTGTACGTACATATGTGTAGACATAATGATTAATTTGGTTACAATTCATAAGAGTCACTGCTTAGCATGGGCTTAGAGATGGCAATACCCCTTAGTGTTGCTAATATTCATAACAATATGTATGAATATAAATTTCTTGTTTAAATACAACGATGCTACGATATAATTTTTAATAAATATTTAATGTTCAAAGTAATTTTTATTGAGTGCTCGCCTTGAATCTTCTGCGACTTCAGGGTATTTATCTTTAAGAACAGGGTTCGTCAGGCAATTCCTGGCATATAAGTTCGACGCATTTTTTGTGGATATCACTGAGGACTTTTTGATATATTCTTTCACATGCGGCCGAGATCGCAGATGCCGTATTTCATCATATTGCTTCCCTAAAAACTAGAGCTTATGATTTCTCGAACTTGTTCGAGAAGAAATTTCTCGCGAGTATCGGTTTCATGTAACATTTTCGAGCCTCGAGATACGCGCAAGGCTCGCGAGCTTCTCGATTTATTTTAATCGCTTCATTGGTAGTATTATAAAAAGCCTGCTGCTTCTTCTCGAACACAAGCGAGAATTTCGAGAAAAATTTTAAGCTCTACATATACAAAACGCCAGAAGCCAAGTTCTCGATTTCTCGAGTTTCGAAATTCTCGCTTGTATTCGAGAAGCAATCGTAAGCTCTATTAAGAACTTCTTTCAAAAACGTATTCTATATATTGGGAAGGGGCGTTTCTGGGATAGCAAATTTTTTTGAGTTGCAATATTTCTCAAAAATACTTTGCGATAAGAAGTTTATGAGCTTTCGGCGTAGATACATAAATCTTCCACTCAGCCGTCGATATGTTGTAGTGCATTTAGTTAATT
This sequence comes from Eurosta solidaginis, assembly GCA_029619165.1. Taxonomy (NCBI): domain Eukaryota; kingdom Metazoa; phylum Arthropoda; class Insecta; order Diptera; family Tephritidae; genus Eurosta; species Eurosta solidaginis. Next base: position 7,423 of record JARSSU010027185.1, read on the forward strand.
TCCAATTAACACAAAAAAGGTATTAAACATTTTTGTCGCGAGTGAGCATGATTGACGTGAATTGTACAAAGTTTTGACGCATAATTGAAGGCACGTAAAAATATTTAGTTCAGATACAAAAAAAAATTTATTATAATACCTTCAGCAAACTAGCAGACACACTTGCTCTTAATGCATATGAATGTTTATTTGTTAGGGCTTAAATGAATATGACAGCTAAAAACATGAAAAACGCGTTCTTAGTGTCAGTGTGTCAACGCGTTTTGGATTTTTGTTTGGTTTTTACACTCAGTTGAGCAGAGCTCACAGAGTATATTCAGGCCTGTTCTGGATTCCGATTCCGATCATTTTTTCGGAATCGAAAATGGATTGGTGTTCTCAATTTCGATTCCGACCAAAATTATCGGTTTGAAAAGTATTGCCTCTGAGCAGTCGGAATGAAAATTAATTGGCAGATTATACACAAAATGTTGCGATATTTGTCTTTCAAATAATTTTTTTAAATTCTTTCATTTTATTTGGAAGAGTTGTGTGTATTTTTTGTTTAAATTTGAGTTAAATTGGCATAATAAATCTTTCTTTAAAAAACTTCTATCAAGAAAATCTATTAGGCAAAAAAATCGATGCTGATCGAATGAAGTCGACCTGTTCTGAATTCCGATCCAGCGCATTTTTACGATTCGCACGCACAATAGCACGTCTTCTTGCGTCTGCGCATCAAAACCATATCTGCAGGCATTTTTAACTAAAATTAATTTTATGATACTTAAAACCAAAACACATAAACAAAAACAGCTATTTAAACTGGTTACCGGAATCGGAATGAAAACGATTCGAAATCGACTTCGAATCGATTTTTTTACAATCGGAATTGAGAACACCAAATAGAAACCCGAGTCGAAATCATGTCGTTTTACTTTTCATTCCGAGTCGGAATTCAGAACAGGCCTGATTAACTTTGATTGGATAACGGTTGGTTTTGTACATATATAAAGGAATCGAGATAGATATAGACTTCCATATATCAAAATAATCAGGATCGAAAAAAAATTTGATTGAGCCATGTCCGTCCGTCCGTCCGTTAACACGATAACTTGAGTAAATTTTGAGGTAACTTGATGAAATTTGGTACGTAGGGTTCCTGAGCACTCATCTCAGATCGCTATTTAAATGAACGATATCGGACTATAACCACGCCCACTTTTCGATATCGAAAATTTCGTAAAACCGAAAAAGTGCGATAATTCATTACCAAAGGCAGATAAAGCGACGAAACTTGGTAGATGAGTTGAATTTATGACGCAGAATAGAAAATTAGTAAACTTTTGGACAATGGGCGTGGCACCGCCCACTTTTAAAGAAGGTAATTTATAATTTTTGCAAGCTGTAATTTGTCAGTCGTTGAAGATATCATGATGAAATTTGGCAGGATCGTTACTCCTATTACTATATGTACGCCTAATAAAAATTAGCAAAATCGGAGAAGGACCACGCCCACTTTTTAAAAAAATTTTTTTTAAAGTAAAATTTTAACAAAAAATTTAATATCTTTAGAGTATATGAGTAAATTATGTCAACATTCAACTCCAGTAATGACATGGTGCAACAAAATACAAAAATAAAAGAAAATTTCAAAATGGGCGTGGCTCCGCCCTTTTCATTTATTTGTCTAGGATACTTTTAACGCCATAAGTCGAACAAAAGTTAACCAATCCTTTTGAAATTTGGTAGGGGCATAGATTTTATGATGTAACTGTTTTCTGTGAAAACGGGCGAAATCGGTGATGCCACGCCCAGTTTTATATACACAGTCGTCCGTCTGTCCTTCCGCATGGCGTTAACACGATAACTTGAGTAAATTTTTGAGGTAACTTGATGAAATTTGGTATGTAGGTTCCTGAGCAAAATTTAATATCTTTACAGTATATAAGCAAATTATGTCAACATTCAACTCCAGTAATGACATGTGCAACAAAATACAAAAATGAAAGAAAATTTCAAATGGCCGTGGCTCCGCCCTTTTCATTTAATTTGTTAGGATACTTTTAACGCCATAAGTCGAACAAAAATTAACCAATCCTTTTGAAATTTGGTAGGGCATAGATTTTATGATGTTAACTGTTTTCTGTGAAAACGGGCGAAATCGGTTTATGCCACGCCCAGTTTTTATACACAGTCGTTCGTCTGTCCTTCCGCATGGCCGTTAACACGATAACTTGAGCAAAAATCGACATATCTTTAATGAACTTAGTTCACGTACTTACTTGAACGCACTTTATTTTGTATGCAAATGAACGAAATCCGACAATGACCACGCCCACTTTTTCGATATCGAAAATTACGAAAAATGAAAAAAAATGCCATAATTCTATACCAAATACGAAAAAGGGATGAAACATGGTGAGGTAATTGGATTGGTTTATTGACACGAAATATAACTTTAGAAAAACTTTATAAAATGGTTGTGACACCTACCATATTAAGTAGAAGAAATGAAAAAGTTCCGCAGGGCGAAATAAAAAACCCTTAAATCTTGGCAGGTATTACATATATAAAAAATTAGCGGTATCCAACAGATATGTCTGTGTCACCCTGGTCCACATTTTGGTCGCGATCTGGAAAACGCCTTCACATATACAACTACCACCACTCCCTTTTAAAACTCTCATTAATACCTTTAATTTGATACCCATATCGTACAAACACATTCTAGAGTCACCCTGGTCCACCTTTATGGCGATATTTCGAAACGGCGTCCACCTATGGAACTAAGGTCCCTCCCTTTTAAAATACTCATTAACACCTTTCTTTTGATACCCTATTGTACAAACAATTCTAGGGTCACCCCTGGTCCACCTTTATGCGGTATCTCGAAACGGCGTCCACCTATGGAACTAAGGATTACTCCCTTTTAAAATACTCATTAACACCTTTCATTTGATACCCATATCGTACAAACGCATTCTAGAGTCAACCTGATCCACCTTTATGGCTATATCCCTAAATGGCGTCCACCTATAGAACTATGGCCCACTCCCTCATAAAATACTCTTTAATGCCTTTCATTTGATACACATGTCATACAAACACATTCCAGGGTTTCCCTCGGTTCATTTTCCTACATGGTTATTTTCCCTTATGTTGTCACCATAGCTCTCAACTGAGTATGTAATGTTCGGTTACACCCGAACTTAACTTCCTTACTTGTTTATTTGTGGCTGTAGTTATTAATTTTTTCTGTTTATTTTGTATTTTTCGTTTTTTTTACTTAAGTAGTTGACTTAAGAATCATAAGCCGTAATTCTTCGAAACTAGTTTGTTAAATTTATGTGTAGTTTCAATGATTTTTGATAATTATATGACGCGTGCTGTTAACTTCAGTTGTTTTTTGGTAATTTCTTTGCTTTTTGTAAAACGTGTTGCTGCCCTGAAGGGAACTCAGTAAGTAGTGATACACATTTCTGGTTTGGAACTAGACCTAAAGTGCCAATAAGTACTAGTTCATTAGTAATTAGATTTTCTCCAGTTATAAAATCGACAGTTTGAATTTTTTTATTTCATAATTAGCATATTGTGGCGAATATTAGCATTTCGGTTCATCACTATGCTGCTAATAAATAAATGCAAAACAACAATAAAGCGAGCAGCTGACAGCGAAGAGAATATTTCACATACATATGATGTATATGTAGCCGACAGTAAAGAGCAGAAGTAGAAGAAAACATAAACTACAGATATACATGTATATAGCTAAACGTCTAGACCTTAGGAGAAATGGGCGAACGAGGTAACCGGGAGTATAACAGCAGCGCAAGTTGAGGTATCAGTAATCAGTTTGATTTAAACACGCTATTAGTGAAGTACGCGAGAATCGTAATTGTATAGTACGGTTGTAAATAAAGGAGATATTGCTACTGAATATTTCAGTTATTTATTCGATAGTTCAGCGATTTGAACGATAGAAGAAGGTGAAAAACAATCAGAATTTCCAAAATTCGTTACAATATACAAATATGGTTCTATTCTGAGCTAATTTTGCTTCGAGTTATGGCTCCCGAAACAGAAAATTGCTTAGTCATAAAAGAGGCGGTGCCACGCCCATTTTTTTAAATTGGAGGTTTTCATGTTTATTGTTATAAATCCACTTGGGAAATGAAATACCATTGATATAAAGCTCTTTTTTTGCAAAGATATAGCTTATTTTATTCGTCCACGACCCTTTTAAACATCTTTTATATAAAAGTGGGCGCGGTACTTAACCGATTTCGTTAATTTTCTTCAAAGCATTCCTTACAGTAAAAGCAACTTCTCTACCGAATTTTTTTACGATAGGTTTAACGATTTTTGAGTTATGATTAATAATATTTGTAAAATTGATTTTATAACAAGTAGGCGGTGCCACGCCCATTTATTTTTTTTTCAGTTTTATCAGAGTCTCAATATCAGTTCACACGTCAAATTTCAACATTCTAGGTGTATTATTTACTAAATAATCAGGTTTTTTGTGTTTTCCAAAATGTTATATATATAAAAAGTGGGCGTGGTTATCATCCGATTTCACTCATTTTCAATACCAATCTATTCAGGGTCCAGATAAGCTCGTGTACCAAATTTGGTGAAGATATCTCAATATTTACTCAAGTTATCGTGTTAACGGACAGACGGATGGGCTGCTCAATCAAATTTTTTTTCGATTCCGATGATTTTGATATATGGAAGTCTATATCTATCTCGATTCCTTTATACCTGTACAACCAACCGTTATCCAATCAAAGTTATAATACCTTGTGTACAAATACAGCTGGGTATAAAAAAATAAAAAATGTAAGGCGCGATAACCTCCGAAGAGATCTAAGGCCGAGCTTCTCTTCCAATTTGCGTCGTGATCCTCTTGATTTTCCCTACAAATTGGCCGGACGGGACCTACATGTTTTATGCCGACTCCGAACGGCATCTGCAAGGCAGATGAGTTTTCACTGAGAGCTTTCATGGCAGAGGTATAAAAAAATAGTATCAGATTTAAAGGGCTTTGACTATGAGTATACCTTCTTTTGCTATACTCTCACCGGATCGGAACGATCGAAAAAGATGATCGTAGCGTACTTGTATCAAGAAAAGAACTAGATCTATATCAATACAATAGTTCTACAATAGTTCTGAACTATCGAAAAAAGCGCCAATAAAGCAAGTAGTTCCAAGTGGAAATTTGTATCTATTTCTGAACTAGAGAAAAGGTAGTGCAAGAGGACTTTTTCCACCGCTTAGGACATCCCCATGTTAAATTCGTCAGTTGAAAGCATTTCTCTTTTAGATGGCGTACTAGTAGTGGTTGCGAATGTACTAGAAGCGCACCAGTTTTGAACTCGAGATTTCCTCTATAGGGTGGTAACAATGAAAATTGGTATGCAGATAAGTTGATTGGTTGGTATTTTATGAAAGCTGAATTTAATGTTTAAAAAATTAATTCCAAATATTTAAGTGAAAACGTTAAAAAATTTAGACATAATTTTTTTTGTAGCATATTTAAATTTTCTTTTTATAAAGCAAGTCACATATCACTTTGAACTAAAATATGTACAAAGAATAGGTGAATACATGAAGTTGTTATAAATAACACGTAACACGTTTTTTGTAAACCTTAATTACAAAACCTGGATGGCAGAGCTTAGTGTTGTTGTTTGTTGTTGTAGCAGTGTCTCGCTCGCATTCAAAAGGTGCGATTATAAAGAAATTGTCATCAATATCCCTCTAACGAAACTCTGCGCAAAATTAGTTGTTCGCTATAATGTGTTTCAGCTATAATGTGGTTGACTTTTTATACTGGTGACTGCCGTAGTGTGGTGATCGAAAGATCACGCCCCAGGCAAAGCAATATAAAAATGTTAGAAAGAAGTCTTTTTCAATTACAAGAAACGTTTTTTAAGCGGGGTCGACCATCGGCAGTAATTTGGCAAGCACTCCGCGTGTATTATGCCATGAAAAGCTTCTCACGTGAAAGCGCATCTGCCTTGCAGATGCCGTTCGTGAGTCGGCATTAAACATGTACTTAGGTCCCGTCCTACCAATTTGTAGAAAAACTTAAAAAAGCAGCACGGCGGAAGAGAGGCTCAGTATAAAATCTCTTCGGAGCTTATCGCGCCTTGCATTAATTTATTTATTAACATAATGATGACAAACTAACTAATAATGCTAAAGTGTTTTTGTACATATACTTGCATACTAGAAATGTACGCCGCCGCGGGTTTTGTAGTTTTTCGCACGCCACCGCTGAATATCACAAATATTGGCGCAGCGGCAGCGTTCGGCGTGTTACTATAAAATGACCCAAGTCGAACATGTTGTAAATTTTTTCCATTACAAAGCAAGTTATCCAAAAAAGGTGCCAAGTTTTTCTTAAATTCTGATAACGATTGACCAAAAGAACAAGTGAAATCGGTGTTGACATAGAAAGATCCGTACATAAAATACGAAATACGCTTTTGGAAGCATTATGCTTTGTATGTGTTGCAACCCCTGCAAAAAATTGTGTAATTCTTTCTTAAAAATCTTCACCACAGATTAATCTCTTTTCGGACACAATTGTTTACAGCCTGTTGTTTAATATGCCATGCTATAAAATATCGTACAAAACCTTAATTTCAATTTTCACACTTGATCATTAACTAAGCCCAATTCTCCCGGATTTGGCATTTCGCAAAGTCTGGCTGGCCCTATCCCCAATTAGTCCCTTGGAGTCAATCATCATGATTATATCCTATCCAAACCAAGTTTAAATATGACCTATGTAAATATTGTGGCCATATAAGCAGTTCTATTATTCACTATTGCTGCTAGTAAATTACCTCACAACAACAGCAAAGTAAGCACCACACATATGTGCATGTAAACATCGAAGCAAGCAGCCACACATACATGCAAATAGCGATGATACCTGCAAAAATTCGCGAGTACTCCATGCATGCATGTATGGAGTACTCGCTATGGACCAAGCGAGTGCTCCAAAATAACCACAAACAATATGGGTCCAATTAGCATTGCGATGTCCTAGGACTAGACCATATAGTCCAGCTCAGCATTACATCAGAGTAATCCATGGAGTATTCACATGAATAAACATCGCTGTAGTGATTACAATCGTTAAAAAAGATCAATGATCGGTTCATAACATGTTCGTGTGGAAACATGAGTTGGTCCATTGCTGCATTACAGTGGAGAATAATGGTAAGTACTCAGGGACCACATGATCCACCGATTTTTGCGGGTAAGGGGAAGAGTTTATTCCACATACACACTCATATAACTAGAAGGCAAACCTAAATTCCAGATATGTACATAAAGGAGAAATAAATAAGCAGATGTTCGAGAAGGCTGTTTGCAAAAGTCTAGACCCTAGAGAAATAGGCGAAACGAGCAACTGAAAGTATAAAAGCAGCGCAAGCAGAGAAATGATGAATCAGTTTGATTTTAACAACTATAAGTGAAGAACGCGAGTATTGTAATTGTGAAATACTACTACTACAGTAGAGTTGTAATAAAGGACATATTAATATACTGAATATTTGAGTTTATTATTTAACAGTTCAGCGATTCGAACGATAGCAGAAGGTGCAAAATAATCAGAATTTCCAAAAATTCGTACAATATGTAAGCATATATATATTTACAAGGTGAGGCTCTGACCCACTTGTAAAATGATGATTATGATTCCGAGGGCGGGATTCATGGGCGAATAGTTACTCCTTAAAGTTTCAAGATGTTTTTCTGGTGACTCAAAGAGTTTCCTGTGGGTTATGTAGTCTCGGCAGCATAAAGCTAAAACATCTGCAAAAAAGCCTTCGTAGCTACACCTACATCTTCTAGGAAAGTGAAGTCGACGACGGTATGAATTCGATATCTCTGTCCTATAGGTTCTGTGCAGCATACGCTGTGAGAGCTCGGAGGCGCGGTGGCGACTGGTTGTCGGAATTCCTACTGTTCTGTATTAAAAACAGCCGAAAAATGATGGCGCCCTTTTGGCGCGATCAACAATAGGCCAGGATTAATGGTAATAGTTAAACTATGCCATGAGAATCATGACTATTAATAGACCATTAATAGATCATTAATATGCGGCCGTAAGACGCCTTTGGGCGGCGAACAGCAAGGAGCCTCGAATGATTTAACGAAATCGCGTCGGCATGTATTTTATGTATTTTATTTCTGCTAGAAGCAGAACTACCAGTCCGTAGAACCAGGGTTAGGTTCAAAGCCTCCCTAGAGTAAGTGAATGAAGAACAGTCCCTCCACAAGAAGCTACTTCTGGAATTAAATTTTTTTGAACGATCCGGTAGAATTGAGCCGCGTTACATTGAAATATCAGCCATTGGTCCTGGCAAAATCACCACTACGGTGTATAGAACAGGTTGCAGTGGGAGGTCTGAAATGGCCAAAAGGTCGATTTGCCTAAATAAATATAAACAACCCCTTTCCTAAATATTACTTTTTGAAATCAGAAAATCAAGTTATTTTGGTAAGTACGTCGGCATCACCACCGCCGCCGGTATACTATGCATACTACCCCGCCGCCGCCGATAAAGTGATCGGCGTAAGCCTCTGTTACATATACAAGTACTTATACTACGCACACAAAAACTGGAAATCTGTTGCTGTTGATATTGGTAGATTGTTGTTATTATATTACTGTTACCGATGATGGTTGTAATAATATCGTTACTTTGTATTAAAGCAACAAAGTTAACGGAACAAAACAATCAGCACAAATGCATTTCTATGTTTTCACTTTCACAATATTGGGTCAAATGCAATAACTATGACTTCATAAACAAATCTGTGAACGTATTGTATAAATGAGTATATACTTACACATATCAGTGGTGGGCAAACTATAACAGAGTGTCTATGTATCCAAATGAATGCACATCGAACACGTCGTCACAGTAGAAGTTATTTTTATACCTTCATGAACATGAAATGGTATATAATTTCGTCACTTCCGAAACCGGAAATTGTAAGATCCTAAAGGAAACTAGATAGACCACCATTAAGTATATCGAAATTAATCAGGTTGTTGAAGAGCTGAGTTGATTAGCCATGTCCGTCTGTCTGTTGTATGCAAACTAGTCCCTCATTTTTGAGATATCTGATCAAAATTGGTGAGGGGTGTATTTAGTGTCCGATTAGACATTGTCGGAACCGACCGGATCGGACCACTATAGCATAGTCCTCCATACAACGATTTCAGAAAAAGAGGATTTTGTAATATCTTACCAATTTAACAGATTGAAGCTTCAACTCACCGATTGCTTAGTATATAGCATATATTGTTGTCTGAAAAAATCATAGGATCGGTGTATATATATTATATACTTTCATATAAACTGTCATTTTGCCTTTTTACGGCTAGAAGCTTCAAATTCATCAAATTTCATCAAATAGTTACGTTTACGTCATATATTTTTGAAATACGTGATTCGTAGTCATAGTTTTTACATGCAGACCACAAAAAACGTGAAGCTTTGCATCATCACACAGATACTACCTCATTTTCTATTTTATTATTTATCTTAAAATCGTTTAGTTAGTGATGTTCAAATTTCACCAAAGCTTACGTGTATAGCACATATTGTTGTATCTGACGAAAATCATAGATACCGGTGATATATATAGTATATATCCATACAACGATGTCAGTATAGAAACTTTGCGCATGTCTTCCCATGCTAACAGCTAGGAAGCTTCAAATTTCACCAAATGCTTACGTGCATGCAAGCATATATGGTGTCTGAAAAAATCATAGAGCTCCGGTTGTATATATATTATATATACCCCACATAAACTCTAATTTTGCCCTTTTACGGCTAGAAGCTTCAACATTCATCAATTTCATCAAATAGTCACGTTTACGTCATATATTGCTGAAATACGTGATCGTAGTCATAGGTTTTACACTCAGACCACAAAAAACCAGAACTTTGCATCCTCACACAAAGTACTACTATTTTTATTAATCTACTATTTAAAAATCGTTAAGGTAGTGAGATCTGTGTCACTATATATAATATTATTCGGAGATACGAACGGATAAGATTATTGTCATCCCCATTCATGAAAAGTATGAAGTCTTCGGCACAGCCGAAGACAGTCCCGCTTATACTTGTTTACCAATTTCGTCAAATAAGCTCGCGCAGTGTTTGGCAGCACTTCGAGTGTATTTCTGCATCGAAATCTTCTCAGTGAAAAATCATCTGCCGTGCGGAGTGACGTTCACAGTCGGCATTAAACAAGTAGGAAACGTCCGCCAATTTATAGGAAAACTAAAAACGAGCACGACGCAATTGGAAGAGAAGCCTTACTAAATCCTGCGGAGGTTATAGCGCCTAATGATGTATTAAGCAGGATTGTGTGAAAACATGAAGAAACTTTTTTTATTGTTTTCGATAATTAACCTTGTACAGAAACTATGCAAACCAATCTGAAAAGTGCTTTTGAAAATGCGAAATTTTGAATTTTGATTTAAAGCATGATTCTAATGTGGTAACAACTTTCTTACCACGGAGACTTCTTCATGGGCAACTTTTGCACCCTTTTGGTATTCTGCCACAAAAGTAGCCGGATAATTGTTTACCCACTAAAACAGGTGGTAAACATCGATGTAACCACACAAAAGCGTGTGTTTAGAAAAGGCAATACGAAAATAAACAATTGTAAGCGCAAATAGTAAAAATATAAGAGTAAACAAGTAAGAAGGCTTAGTTCGGGTGTAACCGAACATTACATACTCAGTTGAGAGCATGGAGATAAAATAAGGGAAATCACCATGCTAGGAAAATGACCTAGGGTAACCTTGGAATGTGTTGTATGTACATGTGTATCAATGGAATGTATTAAAGATGTATTAAAGAGGGAATGGGCCATAGTCTATAGGTGGACGCCGGTTAGGGATATATTATTATTAGTTATTTATTATTTAAGTCGACGACAAACTATGGTCGACTGCATTCAATATAAAAGATATATATAATATACAACTAAAGATAAATTTAGATATATCGAGATTTCACAATGTGCATATTACAAACAAAGAAGATTAATGAACATGACATATTAATTTCAACATACTATAAATAATGAGAAATATGAGTAGAAATATAAGATCTTATGCGAAATCTTATACTGCGGAATGCATCAGATTCACGCTCAGCATGATATCGGAATGCAGTGGATGCCATCTCCCCGTTGGAATGCAACAGAGTCAATCAGCATGTCATGGGAATCCGGCAGTGCTACAGAGTAGTGATAATGAGGCTACTGCACTCACAAAGCATAAAAAAGTACAGGACTGTGTTGTGGAATGCACCGGAAGATTCCAATCAGCTCGATGCCTGACCATAAGATATACTGTCGGAATGCATACGATTCCGCAGTGACTCATGAAAAAGCATTTTTTACGTTGTTGGAATGCACCAGATTCAATCAACACCGTATGTCTTGCCTTTAATATTCATGTGCAATTGTTCCCCACCTTAAGCGAAATAGTTACCGTTTTTTATCGAAGGAATTAAAAATGCCGGCAATTAAATTAGCGACTCTTAAAATAGGCAAGTATTGCAGTTACGTAGTAGTGCAAAAGTACATTCAAGACTGAGTGCAGCTATACAAGTTTCATGTTAGTGATCGCTCCAGATAAGAGTGGTTATTTTTAGCAGAGTTCGCGACTATGGGGTACATAGAAAGTGTGGACCAGGCTGACTCTAGATTTTTTTGTACGTATATGAGTATCAAAGGTGGACTAGGTGCCTCTAGAATTTTTTGTAAGATTATGGGTATGAAATGAAAGGTTTTAGTGATTATTTTTAAAAGGAGTGGGCCTTAGTTCTATAGTGAACGCCTTTTCGAGATATCCTTACAAGGGGACAGGGTGACTCTAGAATGCGTTTGTACAATTGGGTATCAAATTAAAGGATAAGGTTTTAAAGGAGTGGTGGTAGTTGTATATGTGAAGGCGTTTCGAGAAATCGACCAAAATGTGGACCAGAGTGACCCAGACATCATCTGTCGGTACCGCTAATTTATTTATATATGTAATACCACAAATAGTATTCCTGCCAAGATTCAAGGGCTTTTGATTCGCCCTGCAGAATTTTTTCATTTCTTCTTCTTAATATGTAGATGTCACACCCATTTTACAAAGGTTTTTCTAAAGTTTTATTTTACGTCAATAAACCAATTCAATTACCATGTTTCATCCCTTTTTTCGTATTTGGTATATATTATGGGCATTTTTTTCATTTTTAGTAGTTTTCGATATCGAAAAAGTGGGCGTGGTCATAGTCGGGATTTCGGCCATTTTTTACACCAATACAAAGTGAGTTCAGATAGTACGTGAGCTAATTCAGTAAAGATATGTCGATTTTTGCTCAAGTTATCGTGTTAACGGTCGAGCGAAGGACAGACGGTCGACTGTGTATAAAAACTGGGCATGGCTTCAACCGATTTCGCCCTTTTCACAGAAACAGTTATCGTCCTAGAATCTAAGCCCCTACCAAATTCACAAGGATTGGTAAGTTGTTGTTCGACTTATGGCATTAAAAGTATCCTAGACAAATGAAATGAAAAAGGGCGAGACACGCCCAATTTGAATTTTCTTCTTTTATTTTTGTAGTTTGTTGCACCATATCATTACTCGCAGTTGAATGTTGACATAATTTACTTATATACTGTAAAGATATTAAATTTTTTGTTAAAATTTGACTTAAAAAAAAATTTTTTTGTTAAAGTGGGCGTGGTCGTTCTCCGATTTTTGCTAATTTTATTAAGCATACATATAGTAATAGTAGTAACGTTCCTGCCAAATTTCATTATGATATCTTCAACGACTGCCAAATTACAGCTTGCATACTTTTAAATTACCTTCTTTAAGAGTGGGCGGTGCCACGCCCATTGTCCAAATTTTACTAATTTTCTATTCTGCGTCATAAGTTCACTCACCTACCAAGTTTCATCGCTTTATCCGTCTTTGGTAATGAATTATCGCACTTTTTCGGTTTTTCGAAATTTTCGATATCGAAAAGTGGGCGTGGTTATAGTCCGATATTGTTCATTTCAAATAGCGATCTGAGATGATGCCCAGGAATGTACATACCAAGTTTCATCAAGATACCTCAAAATTTACTCAAGTTATCGTGTTTAACGGACGGACGGAAGTCTATATCTATCTCGATTCCTTTATACCTGTACACCAACCGTTATCCATTCAAAGTTAATATACTCTGTGAGCTCTGCTTAACTGAGTATAAAAGTGCTGCCTCTTGCTACACATATTTGTTTACGTTATGCACTTTCACAGTATATATTACAATAGCTATGTAAAAACTTATGAATGTATGTACATATATACACATCGTCCGTTTATTCGTTAACCTCGTATCTACGAGTGACTTTTTCGTAAAGCCATGGCGGAACCATACAAGGTGGCAGCATGGTGACATACCTATAAACATAAATAAAATTCCATGTACTTTGTTTTTGTAAATTCGATGACTAAGTCAAACACGTACTGCGCCGAAGTTGATGTATCAAATTAAATAAAAAACTTTATATTCAGCTGTCCCATGCTGCCCCTTGTATCGTTCCGCCATGGGTAAAGCGAAGAGAAGCAACTTTTAAATTTCACCACAAACACTGGTGAGTTTTTCGGTGATGACCAGCGTTACCACTGGTAACGATTTGCGGTTACATAATGGTCTGGGTACTATTTTACCGGTAACGCTCAGAATCATGCGTTAGAGTTACAAAACTGTATACAAAAAAAATCAGAAAACTCTTAATCATGGCTCAATTATATGGTTGGCTCATCTCTCAGCTGATTGTATTTTTATCATTGCGATGGGATTGTCAAAAGGAGATGACAAACTCAAATGAAACCACACATTGACAACATTTTCTTACCACACACAAAAACTGCTATGTTTTATGTCTTCATTTCATTCCATTCGCCTAATACCAATAAACAGATTTTGACATTTGAACAGACATAATTGTTGCTTTACAGATGAGCCAACCATATATTTGAACCATGCTCTTAATAAACAGATCGAAATGTGTCGAAATGTTTTTGGGACTGGTTTAGATAGAAAATTCACAAACGTTTTTTTCTTTAATTGTCTACGTATATCATATATCAAAATAAATTTGTTTCGTTTGTGGTTCAAGGAAGGTTTAGAACAAAATGCTTGCAGAAAAAGGCGCTGGCTGCCACGCCCCATACTATCTGCGAAATTATTGAAGAACGTACATAAATTTATTATAGATGGCATACATGACTGCGGATGCTGCCGGAGTGGAAGGAGAATGAGAGTTTTGGGGGGAGTGGGTGTGGCGGGGTTGGCAGTAAGAGTTGGAGTTGAACTGGTAATGGAAGTGGGATGGGAAAGAGAGTGGGAGTGAAAGTGATATTTGTAGTGGGGTTGGAAGAAGATAAATATAATAAAGGTATAGAGAGAAGAGGGGAAGCGACACTCACTTTTTGAATGTAGGCAAACCAATTTCTAGAAAAAGTTGGAAATAAAAAGAGGAATTCAATTGACCAAACTTGAAAGCTCGTAAGGATCTCACTAGACTGAATGTGTCTATAGTGTCCACCAAAAACCAGAACCTATTATATAATATAGTTCTGTCCTCTTGGTTAGGTAGCATTGAGCTGGCCGGTCAATAAAGACTTCAGAGTGTCCAGAGTGTTACCAAAATTTGTTTGACGACCAAACGGAAAAAGACTTAAGTTATGGAATAACTCAGTCCTATTAGCAAATACTGGACGTTTTCTAGGACCCAGCTTAGTTATAAATAAAATAAATACAAGGCGAGATTATGCCGACTGCGAACGTCATCTGCAAGTCACATGAGTTTTCACTGAGAAGCTTTTCATGCATGTTTTTTCCTGCAGCTCGTACTTCCTACATCTGCTGTTAATAACTAGTCCTCTTTAGAGAAATTACCAGTTTTGTGAGTCTTACGTCGTAGGATTTGCACACGATCTTAGAAATTTCGAAGCCCCGCGTTTCTGTCCACGATTCATATGCAACTCCTGTTTCTTTTTGATCTCTCCCAAACGGATTGGCCCATATACCGTCGATTCATCGAGTGCTGCACCCTCCCTTTACCACCCATTTGCCTTTTCGTTACCTTCTATCTCTTTATGGTCAGGAACTCAGTGTAGATGTATGGTCCGATCTGAGCCGTTGTCTTTATTGTTGCTGACTATCAATGTAAATATTGAAGCGCCTTGGCAAATAATTTAGTCTAGGACCTTTTAAATCTCACAGCTGCGCCAACCCAAATAGCTGGAGCATTATATTGGCGATCGCATGATACTTCCTACGTCTTCAACTCCTGCCTCCTCTTTATCTCACTCAACCTGATTGGAACGTCTACGGAGCAGGCATCGAGGGTTGCGATCCTTTCTTTCCGTACGCTAATAAATATTTAAATCAAAAAAATAGATGTTTGCCCACAGATAGCTGAATCACCTAAGGCTTTAAGTTTCTAAGTTGGTGATGGAAAACTAGTCTTCTTATGAGGGTCTCCTCATGTTTACGATTGCATTATTAGCTATATCCGCTTCATTGAGTATTTGAAGCAATGATGCATCTATAATTTTTTTGCTTTGCTGGTTACCAGAGAAATCTTCCACGAATGTATAATAGTATGAATGAAATATATTCTATTTGCCTGATTATTCTTTGCATATTGTTATTTGTTGTATTTATTATTATATGCATTGTATTTATATTTGTGTATTATATTACACATTGACATCTTTTTTCAATTGCTTTTACTTGGAATTCGTATTGTTCCATTCAATTTTGTGATTTAAGAAGTAAGTAAGTTCGTTAAAACGAAGATTTATATACCCAGCTGTGTGCGGAAAGTATATATATAAAACTTATACATATGCAAATATCTCGTCCACGACGGAGAGTACCGACGAAGTTTTAATGATGGCCTGTACGAATTTTATACAGAGACGAACATAGTCCAGCGAAATAAAAACACAGCGGCTACGCTGACTATTCCATGATATGTGAATAAAAGATGATGCTCCGGCCAGGTTAGGTTAGGTTGCACTGGCCGGTCAATAAGGCCTCACATGGACTTAATGCGTCTATAAAGTTACCAGAATTTGTTTGACGACCAAACGTAAGAGCCCCAATCAGGTGCCAGGACTTACGTTATAAAAGAACTCCGTCCTCTTGCCAAAGACTAGAAATTTTCTAGGACCTAGCTTAATTGCTGCCTCGAGACCTGGCAACTCTGACACCCCTCATAGCGGCAGCCTTGAACGAACACAGAACATGCTCGACGGTTTCTTACTGCAGCGCGCACTTCCTACACCTGCTGTAACTGACGAGGCGTAACTTATAAGCATGTGACGCCAAAAGGCAGTGCCCAGGTAGTATGACCATTGTGGGCCTTAAGTCTTCCCTCTTCAGAGATATGAGCCTCTCTGTGAGTCTAATATCAGGCGCTTCTGTTCACGTATTTCCTGCATGAAGGATCAAGTGCATTTCCTGACTCCTTTTGATTCCTCCTAAACGGATTGGAACGTTTGTCGTTGATTCGGCGTGATTTGCATCTACCTTTGCAAACTCATCAGCCTCTTCGCTACCTTTATGACCGGGAACCCAGTGCAGATGTATGGTCCGGCCTGAGCGAAGTTTTCCAAAGGTTTTTTACATTCCAGGACAATTCTTTATGAAGTACTGTATGAGATTTTTGCCCCGATCGCAGCCTGGATGTCAATATATCTATATTGACGCGACTGCAGTTTAAGCACGCGTCCTCCAGAACTTCTGCTGTTTTTTTTATGGCTATAATTTCACTCTGAAATACGCTGCAGTAATCTGGTAGCCTGTAGGATCTACTTATTTCCGACCCTTTACGTTCATTTGGAACCATCGGTATACAAGTGTATAGTATGTTCTGACATCTCTGCACCCTAACGCCAAAACTCCGGCTAAATTGTGGCCTCCAGAACTTTTTCGAAGCTCAAGCACGGGATCACATATTCCGTTTGCTCGATATTAGATGGGATGCTTCGGCCAAAAACGTATTATTATCCGAACCCGCATATGGAAGCAGAGGAAGAGGATGCCCGACTCCGCTGGAAAGACCAAATGGAATACGATTTATGTAATTCCCTTGGTGTGACCAATTTGCGTCAGTTAGCTAAATGAAGAAGCGCCTGGCGTGCCTTATTGGATGCCCGTAACCTTTTAAGGGGTTAAGCGCCAATTAAATAAGGCTTCCCGTTTGACTCCTCCAGCGTTGTTAGTTTTCGGAATAAGATGTTTTGAATGAAAGTCACTTTTACGTTTTACTTTAGCCAATATCTTCTGGTCACCCGAAAGTACCATATAAATCGTGCTATATACCCTTTCCAACTTAAAAAGTTTCTACTGTTCAAAATATATTCCTTTACAACGAACAAAAATGGCTACAGCAGTTTTTGCATATACATACATAAGTACCATAGTTCGAATATATTTACATAGCTTGGCAGCACTAGCTTTTTAGGTTTGTTTGTTTGAAACTTCTTGATTCATTTCGAGCCTGAAATGCAAAACTGGAGCTTTACGGCATGTAAAAGTATTAACATTGCAAAAATATGCGCATATACAAAAATACAACAATAACAATAAATTAACAAAGCTAATGCGCTCTGTTCAAACGTTCAAAGGCGACAACTCTAAAGGCGTATGTTTAATTTGAGTACTTTGTGGCAAACACGCTTAAATTTTAATGTAATGCGGCAAATTTTGCAGCTGCTCTACTTACATACATGCATACATACATATGGATGGTATGTAAAGTGCAACAACAACCAAACCCTTTCGCTGCAATGGGCTTCGAAACACTTTCACATGCAGCTCTGATTTTCTCACTTTTTCCAGCAACGAAATGTATGCGCGACCTTATTGACTTTATCAACGGAAAATGTGAAAATGAAAACGAATGTTTTGCAAAGAGACATGCATTTGTACATAAATTATTGAAACAGGGTCCTAGTCAGGATACGACCAAGGGTGGGGAGATGTGATATTTTAAATCCGATCAACCCCAATTCCAAGGATATAATTAACTTCCAGTATTTCGGTCTGTTGGATAACATTTGACAAAATCTCTTACAAAAAAATCTGTACAAAACACGAGAAAATTCTCATATCGGCAGACGATCTCATAATAGAAATTACAAAGTTTCCTTAACCCGGCTTCCGATCGATTTGTCCCACACAATGCACGCAGCACCTAGATCACATGACATGGCTCTTAAAGAGCGGAACAAATATGTCTGTCCACAGTCATTTTCATGGTGGACAGTTACATATACTCAACCAAGTTAGCTATTGGCACCAGGGCTCAATGATAAACATTGAAAGCCGCCAGAAACTGCGATGAAAGCCTTTTAGAAGGACATCATCTTCTGGTAGAGTGGTTTAGAAATTGCTGACTGAGATTGTAGCTCAAAAATGTACTACCATGGTAGCTTTACGACAACAGAAACAGTCCAAGAAACGCGTTATCAAATGTTTCGTCGAAAGAGCTGCGGATCTATCAGAGATAAGCCATATAAAGTTTTGTACCTTTTCAGACAAAGGCGAAGACTGAACTTCACTTATGGAGAAAATGTCAGATAGGCAGAGAAAAGCAATTGCAAAGTGATTAGGCAAGTCAGAGCACATATCGAGGACGCTCACTCGGACAGAGCGGTAGGGGCGTAGCGCGCGTGTGTGCTTCCTACATCTACAAAAGTATTTAGCTTGTTAAACGGGTCGCGGTAGATTTTTCTAAGATGGATATCGGATCTACATTCAGTATTGCGTCCTGTGTCAAAGTTTGTAAGCTTTGAAGAGCTCCCATATTCTAATGAGGTACGTTATTCTAACCTTTTATACTCAGCTAAGCAGACCTCACAGAGTATACTAATTTTGTTCGCATAACGGTACCTCGTAATGGCATAAGTAATGGAGATAGATAAAGACTTCTATATATCAAATGATCTGGGCGAAAAAAGAAATTCATTTAACCATGTCCGTCCGTCTGTCCGTGAACACGATAACTTGAGTAAATTTTGAGGTATCTTAATGAAATTTGGTATGTAAGTTCCTGTGCACTCATCTCAGATCGCTATTTAAAATAAACGAAATCGGACCATAACCACGCCCACTTTTTCGATATAAAAATTTCGAAAAACCGAAAAAGTGCGATAATTCATTACCAAAGGCGGATAAAGCGATGAAACTTGGTAGGTGGGTTGATCTTATGACTCAGAATAGAAAATTAGTAAAATTGTGGAAAACGGGCGTGGCGCCGCCCACTTTTAAAAGAAGTAAATAAAAAGTTTTGCAAGCTGTAATTTGGCAGTTGAGTATTTAATGTTCGGTTACTCCCGAACTTAGCCTTCCTTACTTGTTATTTGATAGAGTGTGATATTAGCCTTGAGATTAAAGTTCTATCTCTGTATAATGCCTACACTCGTATTACAACTAAATTGTACTTAATCCTTTTTTTAAATCACACTTTTGTCTCAAAATATTCATGGAACTTATTCTTTCCCAAAAGACGATTCCTCTTATCATTCCAGAGAGCATAAACTCTTTGGACAACACCTCTCAGCTAATTTAGTACTGATTGCATAGAAACCTCGCAAAAATCGGTTACAAATAAAGTGGGATACTGACCCCCTTTTACAGTAACCTCCCAGCCTACGCCCAAGTATATACTTAAGGTAAATTCGCCTGGAATTGACAAATATATTCTTGTTCTGTTTTACCACGCAATAAATTTATACTGCAAGTCAAAATAACTACAACAACTTCATGCTTTATTTGTATGCGCATTTTGAAATGGACTTCAAAGGTAAGACGTTTTCAGCTCAGCTGTGGACAACGTTGTAGTATGCTAATTTATCGTATGTACTGTAAACAAATATTATCGAAAAGTAAGATGTTGCAGGACGAAAAATCGTGTGAAGCAAGCTTCACAAACTTCTAGTAGGTCATATTCACCACTTACCACAGCAGAATTTGTTAAACTACCGCTGTCTGTATTTGTTATTTAACATTATTTGTACACTTTTTCTTCAGCTAATGTGTTCAGAATTTTAACTTTTACTCTCTAAAACTCCAATCAGTGTATTTCTGTGCTTAAATTATGTTAAAAATTGTGTTAAAGTTGTTGGTGTGGTGAAAGTGCCTACTAGAATTTTGTTACGCTCCGCTGCTTTCCACCGAAGTTTGCGCCTGCAACATCTTTATTTTCGATAATCTTTGCTGTAAATATTGTGAGTTGCTGAAGAGCAGCGGGAATAGCTTTTCGCTGTTGATTTTTTACGGAAATTTATTAGGGACCAATGGCCACCGTTTGTGTTCAGTTACTAAAATACTCCCATATATACATATATAAATATGTATATATGTATATGAGTATATACTCTAAATATTATCGTAATGTCAAAGTGCTACCTAATCGGATTTTAGGGTCAATGAGATGTGGTATAAAAGCAAATGAAAATATACAAAGAAGAGTATATTTATAATTAGACCTTTGGCGTTGAATTAGCCATACTTTGAGTTTGATATGAAAAGCTTGTTTGTAAATTTCGTAACGGCATTCCGCGCATTGTAGGGTTTCGGCGAGTCGGAACTAAAACATCTACGAAAGGTATTTTTATCTTGACGCCAAGAAAGAACGTGACAACGATAAATAAGAAGGCTAAAAGCTTCCCAAGGCAGTCGGTTCTATGTACCGGAGCGACTCGGGATTTTCTCCCGACCAAGGACTGTCATTTCAGTGTGACCCCATTTAATTTGTTGCGTCCCTCCCACAAATTGTCATCCTCCCAGCAGCTCCTTGCAGCAGGACTGCTCCATACTCTCTTACTCCGAGAAGGCATCGAATCCATCCGGGTCGTCCCTGACCCCGGGCCTGAAATGGTTTTGCTGCATCTGCCGGAAAAGGATCTTTTTAGGACGTCATACTCTGTTCAGTGTGTCTCGTGCAAGGGATGTTGCATCGGACAGGTTTTTCTGGGCTTGATCCCAAAACCCGACGTCCCAGTAACTTTTTAAATCTTTGTGGCTCCTTGCTGTTCACGCCCAAGGGTGTCCCGTATCTACGCCTAGCGCCACTACCTTCCAGCCCCGCTGCTCAGCAAGCCCCGACAAGTACCCGCTGCTGCTCGCGCCCCACGGCGCCAACAACTCGAACAGCTGATACCACTCATAACTACTACCTTCGTAGTAGAGTTGGTAGCAATGCTGAGCATCAGCCCCTGCCCCCGTATTCTCCCCCCCGTCACTTACCCCCAGAGTGGCGGCGTCTCCCCTTATGCACTTCAGAATTCTGCAGTTAAACTGTAATGGACTAACTGGG
Organism: Eurosta solidaginis; assembly: GCA_029619165.1. Taxonomy (NCBI): domain Eukaryota; kingdom Metazoa; phylum Arthropoda; class Insecta; order Diptera; family Tephritidae; genus Eurosta; species Eurosta solidaginis. The sequence goes on from JARSSU010027185.1 coordinate 28,852, forward strand.
AAGATTACGGAGATAGTCGATTTCATGAAGCGGCACAACATCCGCATTGCTGCGATTCAAGAGACCAAACTCACAGCAAGATCTGCATTGCAGACCTGCTCTGGGTATAATGTCCACAGGAAAGACCGCGAGAGCGGAAATGGAGGCGGCCTCGCGTTTATCATACACCACTCTATGCAATATTATATATTTGATCCTGGCATCGACCGCAGGGACAATGTCTTAGAACGTCAAGGCATATCTGTCCGGTCAGGCAATGCAAACCTAGAAATCATCAACATCTACATCCCTCCTGCCACCTGTTGCCCCAGTGGATACCACCCTAATATCAGGGCCTTACTCACTGGCAACAATCGCATTATCTTAGGCGATTTCAATGCCCATCATGATCTATGGCATTCAAACTTGCGGGCGGACAGTAGGGGTGAGATGTTGGCGGATCAAATAGAAGAAACGACGTTCTGCACAATAAACGGAGACGCCCCCACACGTATGGTAGGAAGCTGTCACAGCTCGCCAGATATCTCAATCGTGAGCGCAGAGCTCGTAAGCTGCGTCAACTGGCAGCCGATGGTAACATTGGTATCCGACCACCTGACCCATACTTATTTCGCTCGAGCGTCCCACGACTTCATCGTCACCGAAAAACGCACTTTCATAAACTTCAAAAAAGGAAAGTGGGAAGAATATAAATCCTTTACAGACAACCGCTTTGCTGCCCTCCCTATCCCGACTGATGCCCGCCAAGGGGAGCGTGCCTTCCGTAAGGTCATTGAATCCGCCTCAGCACGTTTCATTCCCGCCGGAGAATTCCCGAAATCCGGCCCACTTCCCGGCGGAGGCCGCAAACTTAGCGAGAGAACGTGACCTTATAAGACAGCTTGATCCAGGGCGACCCCCAAATAAGGGAGATAAACCAACGCATCAGATTGCTTGTGGACGAACTCAAGCGGGCGAAATGGGAGGAGCACCTAAGAGGTTGTAACCTCTCTACCGGTGTGGGTAAACTTTGGTCCACAGTAAAGTCCCTATCGAATCCGACTAAGCACAAAGACAATGTTTCCATCGTCTTTGGCGACAAAGTGCTGTCGGATGCGAAAAAATGCGCGAGCGCTTTCTGCCGACAATATATGATGCATCCTACGGTCGACAAAATAGACGGAGAGCCAATAGACACGCACATAAACACAAATTCAGCGCGTCACCAATCACCATCACCGCTAAAGAGGTTGAGGACGACATTGGTCGCGCTAAAACCATCCAAAGCAGTGGGCCCAAACGGAATAGCCATGCCGATGCTTAAAAGCCTAGGGAAAGAGGGTTTCAAATATTTAGCGGATGTCTTCAACCTGTCTCTTTTCCCCTTTGTCATACCCGAGAAATGTAAAATGGCCAAGGTGGTCCCGCTACTAAAGCCTGGGAAACCAGCTAACATAGGTGAGTCGTATCGCCCGATATCTCTCCTATCGCCAGTGGCAAAGACGCTTGAAGCCATTTTGCTCCCTTATTTCCAAGCAAATTTGCAGCTAGCCCCTCATCAGCATGGCTTCAGAAAACTCCATAGCACTACCACCGCGCTAAATGCCATTAGCACCCAGATAAATTGCGGTTTAAATCAATACCCCCATCATAGAACAGTACTCGTAGCGCTAGACCTATCAAAAGCTTTTGATACGGTCAACCATGGCTCGGAGTCACAATCGTTTCCTACGCCGATGACTGCACAATAATGGCCACAGGCCCAGGCCCAAAGATCAATGCGCTATGCAATAAAATAAACGGCTACCTCCCTGATCTCTCCAGTTTTTTCGCCTCGCGAAACCTGGCATTGTCACCGACTAAATCTTCCGCGACCTTACTTACAACATGGACGTCCCAAATGTCGACCATTTTGAACATCCACGTCGATGGCACTACGCTACCGACTGTCCTACACCCCAAAATCTTGGGTGTGATGTTTGATCAGATCTACATTTTGGTGAGCACGCAGACGCAATTGTTACGAGAATTCAGAGCCGTAGCAAAATCCTCAAATCCCTCGCTGGCAGTACCTGGGGAAAAGATAAAGAAACGCTCATGACTACATACAAAGCAATTAGCCAGCCGATTACGTGCTACGCGTCACCCATATGGTCGCCAAGCTAAAAATTACCCACTGGAAGAAGCTACAGGCCTGCCAAAATACTGCTCTCAGAATTGCCACGGGCTGTCTTCTTATGCCCCCAGAACACCATCTGCATAATGAGGCGAGAATAATCCCCATCAGGGAGAGAAATGAGATGCTGACCAAACAGTTCCTGTTGAATACCCAGAAACCTGGGCATCCCAACAGACATCTGATTGATGAACCAGCACCGCCTAGGGGCTAAGGAGTCATCTCCGTAAGCATTTTGAGAAAATACGGCACCTAAGAACCCAGCCGTATGAAGCGGAAAAACACAAGCAGGTCCTTGGTGAACTCCATAAACAGGCATCGGACCTTTAGGCCGGGAATTGCCCGGTGAATCCAGTACTTAAAGAAAAGTATCCAAAACTCGCGGAAGAGGAATGCATACTCCCCAGGGAAACGCGTATCACTCTTGCTCAACTTCGTTCTGGACACTGTAATAGCTTAAACTCTTACCTATCCAGAATCAACCCCGACATACAAAATGTATGCCCCGCTTGCAATGTGTCCCCACATGACACCAACCATCTCTTTAATTGTAATGTGGAACCAACGCCTCTAACACCCCTTTCCTTATGGTCCACCCCTGTTGAAACGGCAAGTTTCCTTGGACTCCCGTTAGAGGATATTGATGACAATTTGTGATCGGTCGCGGCTATTAGGTGGGGCGAGCATTGCTACAACAACACAACAAGGCTAATAGGTTAGGTTAGGTGGAACTGGCCGGTCAATAAATGGAAGAACCATAATCAGGTACTAAGACTTATGTTATAGAATAACTCCGCCCTTTTGGCAAATATTAGAAGTTTCGTAGGACCTAGCTTAATTGCTGCCTGGAGATCTGGCAAATCTGCCGCCCATAATACCTAGATCCTTGAGCTGGCGAGCGCAGGACACGAACACAGACACACGTGTTACACCGTTTCCTCCTGCAGCTCGCACTTCCTACACCTACTCTTATTGACGAGGCCTAACTTATAAGCATGTGACGCCGTGTCTAGTTAGTATGCCCATAGTGAGCCTAAAGTCTTCTCTCTTGAGAGATATGAGCCACTTTGCGATTCTAATATCGTAGGCTTTGCACATGATCTTTGAAATTTTATAGCCCCGCGCTTTTGTCCACGCCTTTCCTGCTTGATGGATCACATGCAAATCCTGTTTCCTTTTTATATATCTTAAATGGATTGGGAGTGCGCAGCCTCTTTTGCCAACTCATCAGCTTTCTCGTTACCTTCTATCCGTTTATGAGCGGGAAACCCAGTATAGATGCATATTCGGCCTGAGTGAAGTCTCTCCAATGCTTCCTCGCATTCCAACACACTTCTTGATAAAGTATTGTCTCAGATTATTGCCTTTATTACCGCCTGACCGGTAATATATATATTGACGCGACTGCATCTTGAGCACGCTTCCTCCAGAATTTCTGCTGCTTTCTGCACGGCTATAATTTCCAGCTGAAAGACGCTGCAGTAATCTGGCAGCCTGTAGGATGTACTTATTTCTGGATAGAAACAGTAAACAGCAGACCCCACCCCTTCCAGTATTTTGAAACCATTCGTATACACATGTGTATTATGTTCTGCCATTTTCTGTACCCTGGCACCTGTACTCCGGCTCAATTGTGGGCCCAAGATCTCTTTAGAAGTTCAGGCACGGGATCATATATTCAGTTTGTCCACTTTTAGATGGCGCTGTGCTGCTTTGACCTATTTGACTTGCACTCAACCTGCTCCGACGCCTTAAGCCTTGCTACCGTTGCTAACGATTTTGGCCATTAAGTCAGGATGCGGGATGTGTAGAATGGCGTGCGATGCTGCTGTCGGGGTAGGCTAATAGGAATATTCGAAAGTTTACCAGAAAATCCGTTAGATAACGGAAGGCACCAAGACTGGGGAAAGTCTTTGTAGACAAAATCGGACAAGAACTAATGAACGATAAATTGGGGTATTCCTCCTCATGACGGAAAAGGCTTGGTAAATCTGTTGGGCCAAGTGAGAAATGTTACCTAGAGGCCTACGTAATGCCCGCGGTCAAAAGCGTGCATATTCCGGGCCCAGCTATTTCAGCCTGATGATAGTGGACACTACCACGACCGACGTCATAAGGGTGCGAGGCATAGATATACCAATGTTAAACGGCTCATGCCGCTTTCCAATAACTTGGAAGTGCAGCCCAAGGACATATTCCCTGCGCTTTAATCTCCTATCATCGTAGAGCGTGGCGTTTTGGGGCTTATGTTGAGATAATCACTCACTGACCGGCACCTCGGGTCGCCAGCTTGGGTTGTGCAATCTACTTCCCTTTACTTTGAAGACCTTGGCGGCACAGATATTCTAGATATTATCAAGAGTAGAAAATTGCGGAGGCGGGGCATATATCTCGAGTGCAGCGAGTTTCCAAAATTGTGGACATGCATTAACCTGGGTCGATTTGTATGAACGGAAGTTAACCGATATCGCGCCATAGATTTTTCGATAGGATTTGGCTCATGAAAAAAAGTTCCACTACGCATACCCAAAAAAATTATTTTCGAGCCTGCGAAAAAAAATGGGTAAATTTTTCAACCAAAACACTCCCCAAAACCCAAAAAATATCAAAAAACTGTTGTAAAAACGTTTGCGATAACAGTTTTTTGAAAAAAAAATGTTTTTGGGTTTTGGGGAGTGTTTTGGTTGAAAAATTTTCCCCATTCGCTATTTCTTTTTTTTTCGCAGGCTCGAAAATTATTTTTTTGGGTATGCGTACTGGAACTTTTTTGCTGAGCCCAAATCCTATCGATGGCGGGATATCGGTTAATAAATCGACACAGTCTAATATGCATTTCATTTCATTACTCCTTACGCAAAAGCATACTTGGCACTGGGCTTTGATATCCCAGCTCAGATGATGCAGGCTGGAGGATAGGCGCCCAGCAACTCAAGTCATACCAGGGTTCGACGTCATCATGCTCCTTTCGACTTTTGCTTTTAGTACTAAGCCACCTCTGGTCTCTTAACCCGTACAATAGTCGATGTGGATGAATTCGAAGAATTAACAAGATCCACTGCGCAAGGCGACGGTAAGAGCTAAGTTTAGTATATTCCGCGGCAGTGTCAGGCACATTCAGTTGTAGAAATTGCATACTTCCTGATGTAACGATAAACCGCTTTCACTTTCCTTCCACAAATGGACGCAGAGGAAGGGTTGTACTCAGTCCGATACGTACCCAAACGCTGATTAATAAGTAAAAGCACGCAAGACTAAAGTGCTTCTTTCTACTTCGACGGACTTCCTAGTATGAAGCGGGCGATCGGGACTACGGCCAAGTTTGCAATTGAAGTGTAGCTCTCCTTCGATGAGCAAATTCATACTCTATAAATATCTCGACATACGTGCTCTCCTTTGAAATCGTGGGCGTTGTTGAAAGAAGAGATGGCTTTGCGCTGTATGCGGAAAAAAACTTCTTGGGAAGAGATGTCTTGGCGTTTCCAATTAGCGCCAGGTATGGCAGCAAAAAAGCGAGTGGCGCGTAGGTATGTAACAAAAAACGGAGAATAAAAGGCTAAAGGCTTCGACAACTAGATAATGTAATGTTAATGGATAAAACACAGTTTCGACGCCGAAAGAATGACTTGAACCCCCGTGGAGATCCCATTCGGTGTCAATTATAGCGAAGCAGGAATAACTGGACTAGCAAATTTTACTACTCCTTCTTTCGGTCCAGAGCAAACTCATATTTACCTCATATGAATAGCCGTTGATGATTCATCTATAGAAAGCAAGTGAGTGTTTATTAAAGCTTCTTCCTACTAACAAAAAATATAAATAAACAATACTTCGTGCACACCTTCAATTCAATGCTGCTCGAATAATAAATCATGAATTAAAATTGAAATTTTTATGAATTAAATAGTTTATATATGCCAGCTAAACGAGTGTACTTATTGTTGTTGGTCCGCTTGTTATATGGAGGAGTCTACGCCTGCGCTTTTACGAGCACTCACATATTTCAGCGAATTCCACACTTAAGTAATAAAAAATGAAATACAATACAATAGCAACGAATAATAAAACTAGAAAAAAGTGAGAACAGCAATCAGAGATCCCAAAAAAGGTCATTGAGCAAAATATTCACATATGTCAAATTGTAGTACATAACCATACGCACACCATGAATAAGACTTTATGATATAAGGACATATGTATGTATATAAGTGGGTATGCATTGATACAATTTCCAAAAGACCCATATATGTACGACATATGTAAGTACATTAAGGTGACCCTTTGTTTGATTAATAAACAAACAATTTTTTTTCAAGCTTACCCTCATCAAACAGTAATACCAAAATCAAGAATATCACGTATTAATTTTGGTCCCTAATGAAGGCAATTAAAGGCTCGCAAAAGTGTCAGAGCTTAGATTTCTCTATTCAGACTCGAAAATTTAAAATTGAGTCATAATACCCAAAATTGACAAAGACAATTTTTTCCGATGTCACATAAAAATTTTGGTTCCAATAAGAAATGGTTAAGGGGTGTAGACCAGTTGTTAAAGCTCAGATTTCAGTATGTTTTGCCTTTATAGGGTAATCTGCGCTAGGAAGCCTATACAACACTCCTTAGGCTGAGGGCAATGTGCCCACCTAAGCAGTGCTGGACTTGAAATAACATTTTGCTCATATACATATTTCAGAAACTTGAAACTTTGCTGGCACTCTGTAAACTTTTACCATTTTCAATAATAAATAATATTTATATCTTTCTATCCTTATATTACAGCAATGATTCTCACTCTGTCGTCCCCCTTAATAAATAAGCTTAAATTAAATTTCAATTGTTTGAGTCTTCATCATTATCATATTGTAACGAATTTAGTGAAATTCCTCTTATTTGCAACCTTCTACTATGGTTCGTATCGCTAAACTGTTGAATAAATAACTCTAATATTCAATAATGCATAATGGTCTTTATTAAAGTACTTCACAATAACACTGATACTTCACAACCAATTGGCATATTTCTAGGCGTTTCTATTTCTATAATTTACTACTTGTTTACCAGCTATAAATTTATCAGCTATAACTACAGATGCACGATTATAGCTTCTCGCATAGCCATATGCGCGTGTATATGTGAGTGATACTTCCACCGATGATTGGATGTGTTTGTGCGTTTCTCTCCGCTGCTTGTATGGACATATGTGTAGACATAATGATTGATTTGTTTGTGTGCATACAAGTCACTGCTTAGTATCGGCTTAGAGATGATAGTATCCCTTAGTGTTGCTAATATTCGTCACATATCATATGATACGTACTATTAATGCAGCGAATAAATTAAATGTCGAGAAGCTCACGAGATTCTGTAATCTCGCGAGAAGCCGAGTTTTCGAGTCTCGATATTCTCGCTTGTGTTAGAGAAGAAATCTAAAGTTTGACCCCTGTCTGACACTCCTTAATTGTCGGTTAAAAATTTCTATGTGATATGTATGTATATGCGGTCTAGGTATTACCGTCCGAAGGGGTGATACTGAAGTAAATTGTTTATTTGATTTATAAGAACGACCCTAATGTACACATACATATAAGTGTGGCTTATACGCAAGCTTTTAAAGATGGGCCATAATTAACAATACCCTACTCAAGTTCCCAACCAAGCTTTAAGCCGAAACAACACCATAGAAGGATAGCCAATTTGTTTTCGAATTCAGGACCTTCGCGTTGCAGGACAAGCGCACAACCCATTACTTTAGTTATTTACTTTGCCAAGTCTATGTCTTGAATTTGAGTAGCGACTAATATTTCGCCTAGGCGACTATAACTGGGCCCTATTTCGGTTGGCGGTTAGAAGGCGGCCTATTTCAATGAAGTATCAAAGAGCGCTCATTTTAGCGCGAGTTCAATAGATTTACAGGTTTTAGTCTCAGAGATAGCGTATTGAAGAGAAGTCAGATACCTATGAGACATTCTCAGCCAAAATCCTAGAATTGGTTTTGGTTATATTCTAGGCTGGGCTAGGTTAGGTTCGGTTGCAGAGCTGTGATGAAATATAAAGTGTTCATCCGATATGATCCAAATGGTCCAATGTATCCAAAAACTTTGTAGAAGAAATACATATGGTATCTCTAAGATCATTTAAAACCGGTTAGCATAGGTCAGTTGAACGTCTCTATTTAGTGCCAGGCATTAATATAGCTGTTACTGAATCCTTCCTCCTCAATAAATCTGCGACAGTTATCATGAAAATTTACATCCATCGTAGTGGCCTTAGTCATGACGAATATACGCCTTTTTGGACAGATCCGACCAAATTTCATTTTTCCTACAAATAGTGTTTGTGCTCAGGAAGATTGGGGGCGGTCGCCCTTTCAAATTCCTTGTGTACAGGTACCCATATAATCCTTTTACTGAAGCGCTAAACCATCTTATTGGCATTTAGTGATCGAGTTTGCATTAGAAATACATTAGTCCATGTCCTTTAGTATTGCCTGACTTTCTGAGAAGGCGAAAAGAAATGTTCAACCAAAGATTGGGTGAATATATATCCACTCCCAGCGTTGCACCCATCCCAGAGCCTGCAATGAATATGTTGATGATCCCTGAGCAGCAAATTAGCGATCAGCCAAATGGGTACGTTCGCTCACTTGACGTTAGGTTGTTTTGTAGTATAAACTTATTTTTTTTGTATTTTCTTATCAAGGGAACTTGTGCAGTTTCCTGCGAATTGACCATGATTCCTGATTTTCTAGCCCAATGGGATATCATTTATAATGCCGCCTTTACTAGTTTACAGGTTGCTTAATAGGCAATTAACTTAAGAAACAAAAAAACAAAAACAATTTTAGAATCATGCCATATAAAATTTTTTCACAGAATTTTATATATAGAACTCGACTAACCAATGAAATGTATAGAAATAGTCAGACCTACAAATTGGACCACCCTAATAAGTATGCATCCCGTCCATCAGAATAAAAAAGCAGTGATTGAATGAATGAAAAAATAAGTCCACACTAACCCTTTACGGCGCCAGGTTTCAAATTTTATTAAATTTATATTTACTAACTAGTAAATATGCTGTTATTAATAAAATCACAATAAAAATAATTTTTTTTAAATTTTTATAATTTTTCGCAAAAAACTGTTTGTTGCAGAAATGCAACATGGCATCAATAGTGCTACATGAATAAAATCCAACTTAAGATGTGTGGAATTTTTAAAACAGTTATTTTGTTTATTATAACACAAACTTACTCCGCATTTTTCACAGCTTGTTTGTGCAAAACCTTGCAGCCAGGAAATTTGCACCTCATTCGCTTATCCATCAAACCTGCCAGTGTCCGTATTGGTCCCAGCCTCACATCTTTCGGGGGAACGTGTTGAGCCGGGCCTTTCTTCTTTTTATTTTCAATAAGACATTCAACATCACTTTTACGTTTCAAACGGTTAACTGTCTGATATTTGCATAGCGTCTCTGCTATAGCTACTCTGAATTCCGCAGAGTTTAGGACTTTACTGGTACTAGCTTTTTCAGCAATAATTCTCCGGTATAAAAACCAAGAATTACACATTGCAACGTCCAGGAAGTGGTAAAAAACTTGTATATACCAATGTTTACTACGTAGCTACGTAGTTTAATTTTGTAGTGACCCATAACAGAGTCTAAAAGGTCAACACCCCCCATATGCCGATTATATTCTGCTACGACAAAAGGACGTTCAATAGACACATATTGTTTTGCTGACTTATCCCACCTTCGTACTACAGATGCTGGGTGCTCTCCAGCAAAATTTGATGCCAGAGTAACAATTTTATTATCTCTCCAAGCTACGACAGCTACGTGAACTCCATTGCAGTTTCCCACGTATTCTATTGACGTTCCGCGGGGTTCTTTTTTAAAACTTTATCATCAGGCAGCTTGCAGTTGGGAATACGGTTTTTTCTTATTGTTCCTAGAGCCAAAACTCCTCGCTTCGACAAGTATTCAATAAGCGGGATAGAGGTGTAATAATTATCGAAAAATAACCTGTAGTTCTCATTGATGGATACATCGCGGACAAGGCGTACAACTACATTGGATGATGCTCCTAAATCAGGCTCGCCGGATGCACATATGTTTTCCTTTCCACTATACATTTCGAATTTATATCCATACCCAGATACACCACATATAACAAACCGTTTAAATCCCATTTATGGGGCTTATCGGGTAAATACTGTTTCAAAGCATTGCGCGCTTTTGTTGAACAATTTGTTCATCTACAGACAAATGCTCTTCAAATGGAACCTTTTGAAATTATTATTTAGCGCATCTATCAATGGCCGGATTTTGTACAATCGATCAGAACCCATTTGTTCATATGGGACCATTTTACTATTGTCGTTGAGTGTAATAACTGTCGAAGTAATTCAAATCATTTTGATGTCATTGTCTCTCTTATCGGCTCGAAGCTAATATTTCAGACCAATACATTTTTACATTTGGCATACTTACAATCGACATATAATATACGATGCCAATAAATTGACGTATTTCTTGAGCAGTTTCATTTACCGGCTTACTAGAATCTCTCTGCACGGAGTATAAATTAGTCTGATCCTTGATTAGATTGATAATATCATCAGTAAAGAGACAGGAAAAAACCTCAAATGGAGTATCCAAGCAAAGTATCTCCGGCGGTAGCTTATCGGATCCACGAAAACATAGTTGATCGGCATTCAAGTTCAGGTTTTTGGATTTCCATGTAATATTGCTCCTAGGTATTCGATTAGAGGTCCCCTGAGGAGCTTCGGGTATATCGCTTAGCACAGCGGAGGCCGAATTGAAATGTGTTGCAGCAGAAATGGTTTCAGCGGATTTTGATAGAGTGGTAGTATCCGGAACATCATTTTCCAAATCAAGTGGTAAGTTTAGTTCCTCCTCAGAAGTGTCATGATAGTTAGGGTTCGATATTATACGTCGGATCAGTAATATCGTCATCATCAGAAAAATCAAGGCCATCCTTACTGTCTGCGCATTCATCTAATATCTTTTCCAGTTCCTTGGTAGTCAAATTATGCTGACCACGTTTCATTTTGATCCTCAACAAAAACCTTTGAATTTGAATATAGCACTAAAAATGTCAACCACAAAGCGCGGTGTTGCATATATGCAACAAAGAAAAGTAAGTAGATAAATATATAAAAAACACGACTTTGCTAAGAAAATGGTACTGATTGTCAAAATATATTCTCTTACCTTTTCCTGAAACTAATTTTAATTGCAAAATATTATTTTTTTCACAAATAAATCACTTATCGTAAATGTATTATAGGAGCTCGAAACTGATTTGTACACGCGCGTCACTTAAATGCAAGAAAAACGAAAACAATTCCATGTGGTCAACCACTCTGTCATTTTACCGTTAGAATGCTTGTTGCTAAACTACAACACATAGCAAATGTGATCTACCGTCATGTCATATATTTTGATTTGGATTTAAATGGTATGTTGCAGAAATGCAACAAGGCGCCGTAAAGGGCTAAGGAAATAAATAACTCATATTGTCACATGACACTTCAAAGGCGCATACATATACATTAGGGTGCTATTTGTTCCGAATTGTAGATAAATATTTTCTTGCATGCTTCTTCTTGATATTTTATTAACTATATTATAGTCAAGCTTTGCAGTCTCTGCCAAATATAAGAGAAAAATTCTTCGAAAGACTTATGGACTCCTACGAGTTGAAGACAGCAAGAAGCTTTAAAGCTGGGGTTCATGCAGATAACGGATATGATATGCTCCACGCAGAGGGCATTCTTATCGGTAACCGTATATGGATGCCGAGTTTTCGATCTAATGCTTCGTAAGATCACTACAGAGATCGCTCCAGGCAGACAAGATCATAAAGCAGGCAAGTGTGAGGTTTGGCCACAGATCGCGAGTTTAGATTTCGTGTGAAAGGCCGGGAGATGTGGGAACAAACTGTGTGGCTTTAGTTTGTGGCATCGGTTTCTTGCATGCGATCATTACATGCTTCAAAAAAGTAGCTCTGCTTCATATTATTTATGGAGTTTCCACCGTGGGATTTGATTCATAGACTATGCTGTTGTTGTATTAAGAGAAATGCAAACGGTATTATTTGAACCATTCGAACCTTCTCAGATATTCCGGTTTATTTAGTTGTGTCACATAACGTGCAGCAAAAAGCGTGAGTACCAAGTAGTCGTGAAGCTCGATGTGTAAACATACAGGTGTACGCCTAGAAAACTAATGTTTTTAAGTAACTAGAGTTTGCAGGGTTGAAGCTAAACCGCACTATAAACATATATAACTTACCAGAAACAAAAAATAGAGTTTTTTTAGAAGATCTTCGTTTGCTTCTTATCGATAACAGCCGATACCGACAATTTATTGTTTTATTTACGGGTTGTTATCGACACGGATAAAGGTTACGGTGAGTCGTGCTTTTATAGTAAGTTTCGCCGTATCAGTTTCATAACAAATCGATGAGTCACGAAAACAAATCGATAACACGCGAATAACAATTGGTAACACTTCCATAAGAAATCCGTAACTTTTCGATTACATACCGATAATTGTTTGCTCATCATTTGCTGATCAATTGATAACATTTTGATAACAGTAGGTAATCTTGAGGCAGCAAATCGATAACATTTTCGATAACAATCAGATTGCTAAACTCCGATAACAAATCGACAAACCTTTCGAAACATAACGACAACTTTTTTGATAGCCAGGCAATAACTTGTTGCCCACTTTTTGTTATTATATCGATAACCCTTCGATACTTAATCGATAACAAACCTATAATTCTCAACAAAAACAGTAATTCAAATGTATAACACTTCGATAAGAAGTTGATAACACGACTAACCTCGTCAGTAAGAAGCCTATAACAAACCGATAACTCTTCGATAACTCCCTGTGTGTTATGTAACACTATTAAAATAAATATATATTTCTCTCTATAGTTAGTAGTTTTCCATATGTTCGGTTCTATATCTCTCGATTTGTGATGTGTTTGTTCTCAACCTTATAATGTGACGTAGGTGAGCAGATCGTCGAAAATTGTATGCGATCTTCTTTCATGATCTTCGGGCGCACACCTAATATTTAAAAACACATAATACATATATTTGTGTGGGGGTTTGTGGTCCCGTTCATCTCAAATTTATTAAGCAACTTTTTATGTCATTTTATGGTTCTTAGTATTGATTATTTATTATTTTTCGCACTTAGATAATATTTTGGTTTAGTGTATATTCGAATTTGGAACAATGCAAAAACCTTTACTCATTTCATGTACTACTTTTACTTTGACATATTAATTTGAGAAAAATTCAGGAAATCCCATGATTACGAAGGTATCAGTAAGTTGTATAATATGAATTTGAAAATTAAACGTTTAAATCTGTAGTAACTGTTACGAGGATAAGCAAGTGCGATTAATAGAGAGGCAAGAAGAGCGATCGAGAGGTGTGATTCGAGGAATTGAGATGATGATAAATAAGTAGATGGAGGGAACTTTAAAATCTGGGCAAATTCCTGCCGGAACCATAATTACAATCAGGGATTTGTTACAGCTTTACAGCGTGGCTTCGGATACCGTAAGTGGAGCATCGACTCCAGAGCTGGAGAATATCTGGATAAAAAGATTACTCACATCCCAATACTCAACTCAAGAATGGAAAAAATGTGTAATGAAACAGACACATAATAGTACATCGTTGGCGAATTAAGTTCAATACGCGATATCACTCATGTTGTTCCGTTGATCACGTTGGCGTATTGGCCCGATATTAGTATTACTACATCGACGGGTGTAGTTCCTGACGGATGGCTTTAATTTGCCACCTTAATGAATGTTGTTTATTATTCTGGCCCTAGTGCTAGAAACATATAAATTCTACTTATTGAGCGTCTTTCAAAGGATTTTTAATCCAACGCCGAATGTGCCTGCAGCTCAAGCAATCTTTTCAGGGTTGCATTGCTTAAGTGGTTTGACAAACGCTCTAAGATTTTCGAGGAGCTAGCAGTTACTACAGTATTCTATTTCTAACAGATTTTATGTAAGGTGCAAATTGTAGAATAATGACAAGTCTTGTACTTAAAAGATTCGAATTCTTCCTGGCAAGAAACTGCTTTCTGCTGAAATTCCGATCCTGAGCTCGGTGCTATATATTTGGGCCGTTTTACATAGGATGCAGTAACGTCCTTCTACAGTAGAAAGGGGTTCAGTAGTCAGTCGAACAGTCATTTGACCCAACCTATAGATGACTAGTTCACCAGTAGTTTGTTTGTGTCGTCAACCCCACCACATACCGTAGAGTTTTCTTCACGATAAGGTGATAATGCAATTTCATTTTCTCTCAAAACCGTCCACGTATTCCGAGCCATATATTGGAAGGTATGATGAAGTCTTAAAATGTCAGAGAGGACGTTCCGCCCTGCACTTGAAAGGCTGTCCCAACTGACTTTGTCATTTGCCTCTGTCAAAGTGCTGTGAGATCCGGAGAGCTTACAAAAAGTGACTAAACAAGCATTGTAGTTAGACTTCATCAGATCGAATGTGCGGTGCTTACAGTATAGCACTTGCTGATAAGTAGAATACCATTATTGAGATCCCTTACTTTTTTACTTTTCTATTTTTTCTCAGTTCAAAGTAGTCTCGCCTTGGCAAGAGTGATTTTTCGTCCGATTTCTAGGCTAACCTTCCTTTCGCTGTAAAGACGCTGACTTCCGGGTGCCCAATGCACGTCATCACAGTTCTTCACAGTACATAAACGCTCGAAGAACGAGAAACTGGTATGCGAACCTGGCAGACGAGATGCGATAGCTCGACACGACGTTGGACTTATGGTGCATTCACATCTTGAAACTCTAGCTTTCGACGAAAACATGGCGAGTGACTTCTGATCTGCTGACTACCATTGTTTAAAGAGTATCACCACTGCTCAAGCACGAAGAGAAGTGCTACTCCACGGGATGCATGTGTCGTGAGAGCAGTAGAGTGGTGTATACGATGTATTTATGCTCGTATTTGTACTTAACAGTCCTTCAGCGTGTCTAGGCAGCTGCGTAGCATATTCGGAAGATTAACTCACCTAAATATTCGTGGGCAGGGCGTGCGATGTCATCGCGAACATAAGTGGTTTAGAAGCTTTGAAGGCGATTAGGCTACATAAAACTATCCAAGATGCGTGATGAATCACGATGACAAAAAGGATATAAAAAAAACTTCCAATACAAGAGGAAGTAGCGCTCCTACTTCATAAGAGACGGACTGGAGACAGGCTATTCAACCAGTCCAAAATGCCTTTCTAACGATACAGTGAATTTCTTTCGTTCATACGGATCCACGACGTATGCCTGGTGCTCAGTCCACCTCCCGACGGAATACTTGATGATTGTATCGTAAATGGTACTCAGACCGTAAGAATATGAGTAGGTTAAAGTTCCACACTATATTTGAGGATTTCGATGCTTCTCCTCTGATTACTATTGAGTTTACATATGTCTGAATCAGATATGTAAGTATGTAGCTTTAGCACGCGTGCGTCGATTCTTCGCTTTGTCTCGGGTTAACAGAATGACCTCAATATCGTCAGCATTCACCAGCAATTACACTTTTTCTCCACGTCCGTTTGTTTGTTATAGAAATTAATCCAACATCTATAGAAATCGGTCCGAACAGCCGATCATGTGCTACGCGTCGCCACTTTGGTCGCCTGTCCTAAAAACACACACTGGAAAGGCTGCACGCCTGCCAAAATACTGCATTCGAACTGCCACGGGATGTCCTCTTATCACTCCTAAATGTCATTTATATAGTGAGACAAAGAGCGCAACATAAAATAGTTAATAACGAAGTGCTGGAAAGACAAGTTTTTGCTGAATTTTCACAATCCAAGACATCCCAGCAAGCAACTGTTTGATCTTGTTAGCGCCGCCTCCATAAGGGATAAGAAACTCTCCGTAAGCACTATGATGAGATCCGACACCGCCTAGGCCAGCCGTTTGATACAGATAAGCATAAAGATACTCTAAGCCTAATCTACACAGAATCGGTAAACATCTGTGCTAGTTCGGGACCGGTGAACCCTGTAATTAGTACAGAAGAAGAAAGCAGACGATGCTTACTTTCTAGCAGCTAAAAAGAGTTGACGCTAATAAACACAAAACATGCGCCACCTTGTATAAACTACGCAATTTGGTATTATGAATCATTGGCAATAAAAACTACTCATTACCCTTGTTTAATTTATCACCTTCTGCTTACGCTACTATTAGCTTATTGCGCTGCTCCCTAATCCGCAATGACAACAAACACGTGTGACTTCCAAGAGATTTTTTCTAAAGAAATGATTAATTTGCAATACTTAAGTATTGCGCTGAGACTGCCGACTGCTCTTTGCTCTTGGTGGTATGCATTTCGTTACGCGTGATGCTGCTGCCGCTGATATTTATGAATTTCACTCTTCGATTTAAGTTCGCTCCATGTTTGTGTAGGTATTTGTGTGTTGCTGTGCATCTGATGCAATACTTCACACATGATGCAAAGCCTCTTAATCGCATTAAAAAAAATTTGCATACTAAAATCGATGTAAATCGAATAATTGACTGCAACATGACGACAGATATAAAAATAAAAAAGGAGAAATCGATGCAGCATAAAAATCAAAGCATTGCAATAAAATTCCAATAAAATGTTAGCGATTAGATGTTGTAATTAATTGTAATGCAATAATCAATTATCTATTGTGAATTTTATGGTCAACCAAATGGATCAATGGCAAATTAAACATGCGCAATGAATGGCAAACCCCCGGGGTGGGATATGAATTGCATTTGTACGCAATGCATGTGCAAATAGCGGTGAGTAAATGTGTAAACGGTGCTAATGGATTTGCATTACAAAAAGGTGATATAATAGAAATGTTAAATATAGATTGAGATATGATGGTTTGTTAGATATAACATTTGCTACGCTACATACATATGGGCCATTCTATGTCGAATATTCCGCTACTCTGATTAAGTGCTACTGAGTTTTCAGCATGAAAAGGACCATTTTCAAAAAAAGCACAGTTTCCATTTCTTATTTGTGATTACATTATAGAGTGTGTGAAATATTGTCTATCTGGGAACCAGCATTAAGAGCGAAAACAATGTCGGATTAAATCAAAACGGAGACTTTCATCAAGTGTTACTTTGGAATGAGTAGGCAATTGAAAAGTAAAGGCCTCTCTCGGCAAGAAAAATCACGCCCACATGTCGCTCAACATACTGTCTGAGCAAAGCTTCGAACATGGACAGTGTCGAGAGAAGATGAGATGGCTCTTGGAGTGTTCTAGCAGAATGCTGTCCGTGATGCTGGCGACAAGTATTGAGAGAGGTCTAATGATAAGCTGTATGAGCTTTACACAGACATAAAGGATAGTGTCACCAATAACAGCCTAAAGGTTTCGCAGGCTAGGTCATATTATACGAACCGTCGAAGCTGCTCCGGCCAAGAAAAACGGTCTCATCTCCACCCGCAGACCAAAAGGAGATATCCACTGAGTTGGACGAAGCAGCGTAGAGGGAAACTGATCTCCCTTGGTGATCACCCATTGCCATCAGTTATCGCGAAAAAAGATTAGCTGGCGTGAATATTTACGAAATGGCCAAATTTGCTTAGACGGCTAGACGTTAATTTATGATGATGATAAACGCCGTCCCGTTTGGTTGATTTTCCCTTGAATACAAAGGCTGACATCATCACCTTACTTGAAAGGCGATAGGCGGTGTAAGGCATGGAAACAAACGAGCTATGTCCACTGCAATTAACAGAAGAGTCAGAGCGAAAAAGAAGTGTCTCCATTTACGATCTCCACAAGAATGTTTATCTCTCAGGACCAAAGGACGCCGATGTGGACAAGGAGTCCTTATATGACAAACAAAGACAAGGTATACGAGCGCTATGACATGAAATTCATACTGGACTACTGAACGGCCGCACTGGTGTAGTGATACCACACTCCTCCTAGCATACCGTAGACTCTGAATGCAAGCCCCGATCAAAGCAACATCAAAAAAAACATTTCTTTTTTAATTAGAAAAAAGTTTATCTAAGCGAGGTCACCTGTTGGGCAAGCATTCCGAGCGAATTTCTGCAATAAAAATCTTCTCAGTGAAAAGGGCACCTGCCCTGCGATACCGTTCGGAGTCGACCTAAAGCATGTAGATCGGCGTGCCGCCAATTTGTATGAAAATTAAAAAGGAGCACGATGCAAATTGGAGGAGAAGCTTGGCCTAAAATCTCTTCGGAGGTTATCACGCCTTGCATTTATTTTATTTTTTTTTACTTGATCGGCACACTGTCCACGGAAGGAGTATTTAGTTCTTAAGTCGAAAAATGGGCATTCCAATATCTCTCATTGGGGAGCCCGATCGAATTCATCGCGGCTCATAACTTGGTCTTTTGTAACACTAGATGTCACCAAGATATTTGGCTGCCCTCCACTAGCTGCAAATATGTATCTATTCGCACTGTGAAATGAAAGGTTGCAGAAGGAGTGTGGTTCTCGAAATTGCTGATTTATCTACTCTCATTGAGGAAAATTTCAAGATATTACCGAGCAGTGGAATGACACTTAAGGGGTGTGTAGCGTAACGCTTTCAAGGGGTTGGCAGCACAATTTATAGCTTCTCCACTGCAATTGTCAACCTCACCTACACGTGACGCGCACAACTTATTTAGTGTGGCGACTCCAAGTTCCTGATGGAAGGAGGGGATTGGATCGCTTAGAAGGTTCAGCGTAATCATATAAAATCGTTCCCAAGATGGCCGGCTAGTATCTTAATAGTGATACTCCCAAAGTCTTCGGTGAGCCATAACAACATGTTGGCCTGGTAAATAGCGGGAGTTATGAAGAGCGCGATACTCCAGACCCCGACGAGTATCGGCACCCGAATATGACGAAGTGAGGCTACCGACATTCCGGCTTAGAAATAATAAAGCACGGGAAATCAACGGACTATCAACCAAGTCGTTCAAACCCAATCTAATCTCATT
Source organism: Eurosta solidaginis (assembly GCA_029619165.1). Taxonomy (NCBI): domain Eukaryota; kingdom Metazoa; phylum Arthropoda; class Insecta; order Diptera; family Tephritidae; genus Eurosta; species Eurosta solidaginis. The sequence continues at coordinate 48,063 of JARSSU010027185.1, forward strand.
TCTCCTAAATATACATATGTAAAAATTTGAACAAATTTGTTCTTCCAATATAAACAATCGATGAAGTACTTATTCAGATGTATGAAGAGGAAATGCTCAACTCTTCCAGTGTACATCTAAAATTGTATTTCTCTCCTGACTCATGCCAGTTTTCCCACGAGGCAGGAGGAGAAGAAGCATTGTAACTCAACTGGTATTGTTCAGTGACCATTATGGCTAGTTCACCAGCAACACAGTTTCACCACTGTTATCAGGGACCACATGACTACAGTGATGCAACGAGAGGCAAATGCGTTTAGCGACTATCTTAGTCTATCGCCACTTCCAAGTTTTCTCCTGAAAACTTTTGAAATGTGACTTGGGCTGTTATGGCTTGTAGCCAAGATTTAACCTTGGATACCGACTGGTAGAGTTTAATACCTCATTTGTGCATATCACCTCAGCGATTACTCCTCGGACGGAGTTGTGTTTAAGTTTGTGTTTTCTATTATTGGTTAGCGTGATTGCGAACGGGGAGCGGAGGCCATCACAGTTACAACTATTTATTATATTTCAATCCAAGTTGTGGCTGAAATTTGCTGTGACAAAATCACAGGTACACGGTTATTCGCCAACTCTCATATGTACTCGCCTTAAGCGTATGCAATTTCGCCTTTCTCTGCTATTTCTTCTATCCACCAACATTTGTCTATAGTCCCATTGTTTCGGCCTTAAGGGAACTACTTCTAGCTATTAAAACCTAAATTGTGGGGAACCATTTACTTGATTTGTTTTAAATTTCTTTCTTTTAATATTTTTCTCAAAACAATTTTTTTTGTCCATCTTCTGGCGACTCTGGCGTGCGGTTTGCATATTCAATTATTAATGCAAATAGCTTTTGTTTTAAAAACTTTTAAATGGTGTTGTACGAGATAGGTATTCTCTATGTTGTTGTTGGTGGTCACAAGATAGTTTTTATTTTTTTGTTCGTTTTTTTACGAACATGCAACATGCATTTATAATTGCAGTTTATTTTTATTAGCTTTGTTGTAATATGCAATTCTTGTTGTAATTTGCTTGTAGCGACAACTGTCGCTGTATTTGTTGTGTTTGTATTGCAAATTATTATACATGACACGAAAGTTATCGTCGGTCTCTCTGTCTGCCTGCTATCTACATATCTATGCACTGCTTTTTTCCGCCAATGCGTGTGCGGTACATAATATTTGCAAAGCAGACCTGCGCCGTCATTGTTGTTGTTGTTCTTGTTCTCGTGGTAGCATGTTGTTGCAACAATATTTGCATGTATGACGCCACAGCGCAAAATGAACAGCGATAAGCTTTTTGGTGCTGCTGAATGACCAGTCTGACCAGCGGCGGCAGCAGGTGTCACAAAGTGCAATAGCAGGGAGAAGAACAGTGCACGGACTTTAAATTTTTAGTAGTGAGGCATTTGGCAAAGAATTGTGGTGGATTTGAGAACATAATGGTAGATTTCTCTGGAATTTTAAATAATGTTTAGCAATGAATATTGGCCACATATTTTTATAAACCCATGAACTGGTAACTCCGTCTTGTGATGCATAATCTATGAATTACCCTCTCATACTCTAAGTGTGTTTTTATTCCCCAACTCAGTTGACCTGAGGGTGCAATTGTCATTCGAGAAGCGCTAAGTTTACTGAAGTAGCCCGCAATAGTAATGATCCCGAAAAACTATTTCGAAATTACCTATACTGTAGTGGTTTTGAAATAGTGCCGGCATTGTCCCGAAACAGTTTGGTAGTGCTATGAAAACCAGTAAGAAAGTTTAGGTTCGGGTGAAAGCGAACATTATATACCTTGCTGCGCACTTGAAACGCGGTTGTTGTTTGCTTTGTATGGTTAATAGTGTTAGAGGGCTGCGCAATAATACTGTGGCGAATATTAGCAGTTCTGAACATAGCTATGCTGCTACTAAATATATGCACAACAACAATAAAGCAAGCAGACACACTTGTGTACATGAACCATATATATAGTACTTCTATATCAATACCTTCCTATCTTCCCAATGTGCAAATTTTCTGTCAATCATTAATTGCTGAAACTGTGCAAATGTATGTTCTGCGCATGCTCGGGCTTTGTTAGTGTTAGTGAATTGTAGTAGCGTGTGTAAAAAAGTATTAAAGGGGTAACAACGGGTCACTAACCCAACTTCTGCATACTAATTGTTACAAAATCTCAGTTTAGTCAAAAAACAAACGAATATCCAAATAAAAACGTATTACTTCCTGACACAGCTGTGTCCGGTGATTATTAAAGATGTCATTGCTAAATAAATTTCGATGGCTATGTGATCGTCCATGATACTATTGGAGAATGCATTACTTGTATTTTGAAAAATTTTATTTATTAAACTTAATTTTGCATTTCCAATTGGGCATGCCTTGAGAACTTGTCTTAAAGCTTTCTCTGACACTATACAAATATTACATACGTCCCACAGATGGTGCGACAAACGACCTTATTTTGTGCGCTGAATATTTGAGCCCCTTTTTTACAAAAATTTAACGACAGCCTTGAGATTTTGTCTCCTTCTCTCGTTGTATATCTGTACTGTAATGTTTGACAGGCTGCACAGTTCAGTAGTAGTGATATAGAAGTATTACATATATGACATGAACACATCAAAGTAAGCCGTTTACAAACACATATAGGGTGACGAAGAATATTTCACACACATAACCTGCAGCTTAAATCGAGAATTATCTCACATATATATATGTAGTCATCAGCTAAGAGCAGCAGTTGTTTTCTCACACATACGCACGCATATAACTCAATAAGCAAGCAGGAGATACAACTGTTCTAGAAGGTGAAACCTCTAGACCTTAGGAGAAATATGCGAACGAGGAAAACCAGGGAGTATAAAAGCAGCGCAAGCTGAGAAATAACTCATCAGTTTGATTTAAATACGCTATTAGTTGTGAAGTATAAGTAGTCTAAATGAAGACTATTTTGCAATACTAAATATTGGAGTTATTTATTCAACAGTCAGCGATTCGAACGTTAGTAGAAGGTGCATAATTATCAGGAAATCCCCAAAATTCGTTACAATACATATATGCTTCTATTCTGAACTCATTTTAATTTTTTTTCGACTTATGGCATTACCAGTAATTTGGAGAGAGCAACAAAAATGGGGCGGGACACGCCCATTTAAGTTTTGTTCTTCGCTCAACCATACCACTACTGAGGTAGAATATCAGTCAAATGTAATTAAATACCACAGAGTTATTGCAAACTTGTTAAGGTCAGACCTTTAGGAAAAAGTGGGCGTGGTCTTTAACCTATTTTGATTATCTTCACTCAGTCTATTTAATTTGGCAAGGATAGTGTCTCTGCCAAATTTCAATGTAATATCTTAATATCTTCTAAATGTTGGGTGTGTCAGCCCATTTTCAATTTTTGGAATTTATGTTTGCGTCATAAAATAAATCCAACTACCAAATTTACTTAGCTTAGCGGTATTCGTTTTTGAATTATCTAGTTTTTTACATTTTCTAAAATTTTCGAAATCGAAAAAGTGGGCGTGGTTGTCGCCCGATTTCCCTTATTTTCAATACCAATCTATTCTGGGTCCATATAAGCCCGTATACCGAATTTGGTGAAGTTATCATTTTGATGGACGTACAGACGAACAGACGGACATGGCTTAATCAAATTTTTTTTGATACTGATTATTTTGAAATATGGAAGTCTATATCTGTCTGGATTCCTTCATACCTGTACAACCAACCATTATCCAATCAAAGTTATTGGAACGAATTTCAGAAATTCCACTTACTCCAAGCTAACGTTCGAATCACTAAACTGTTGAATGAATAACTCCAATATTCAATAATGCAAAAATGGTCTTTATTAGACTACTTGAAAGCATACATGTTAAATTCCAATTAGAATTAGTAATTGGTGCAATTAGTTATATTCTCTAATTCATTAAACAATTAGAAATAGTTCAAATAATTCCCATTATATAATTGAAATTTTTTTCTAATGGTAAATCTAATGGCAATTAGTTGCCATTAGAAAAAAAATTGGTTTACCTTTACATTAGAAATCTAATTGACTTCTGCTAATGCATTAATATTCAATACTCGAATTAGAATCAATTATTTATATTTATTTACATCATTATTCGTTCACTTCAATCCTTCTTGAAAAAAATTTATCTTTATCAAAATAATTGATTCTAATTCGAGCTAATTGAATATCTAATTGCATTAGCAGAAGTCAATTAAATTTCTAATTGTAAAGGTAAACCAATTTTTTTTGCTAATGGCAACTAATTGCAATTAGATTTACCATTAGAAAAAAAATTTCAATTATCTAATGGGAATTAGTTGAACTATTTCTAATTGTTTAATGAATTAGAGAATTTCGCAAATGAAGGTAATTAGCAATCATTAGCATTATCTAATCATTACTTAACATCTATGCTTGAAAGTACTTCACAATAACACTTCACAACCAATAGCGTGATTACATCAAACTGATTCCATGATTGCTCAGCTTGCGCTCTTTTATACTCTTCGATTTATACTCTTCGCGTGTAGATGAGTGATACTTGCACAAATGATTGCCTACTTTGTGAGCATCTCAGATAGGATATATGCGTGTGTTTGTGCGTTTCTCTCCGCTGCGTGTACGTATATATTTATGTGCAGACATAATGATTGAATTGTTTATGTAGATACAAGTGACTGCTTAGTATCGGCTTAGAGATGATAGTATCCCTTACTATTGCTAATATTCGTCACATTATAATACCAAGTGTACCAGTACAGCGGGGTATAATAATTCCGAAATGATCATGGATTATGATAGCTAAACAGTCGTTAAAGGATCACGAAACAATACCGAAATAATCTTGAATTTCATTTAATTTTTTGTGAAAATGACGAAACCAATTTTGAAAATATTATGTTCCTCAAATTGTCCCACAATAGGTTAGGAAATGATTCCGAAAAAGTGTCAAATGGTTACTGAAAACGATCCCAAAAATCCGGAAATTATATCGACTCAGACGCGGTATCATTGAAATGAACCCGAAAATAGTCCCAAAAACATCCCAAAATAATACCTGGAACACTACGAAATATTCTTGAAGTAGTATTTGAATTATCTAAAAGATATCCCGAACTTATATCCAAATCAATAATTAACAAAGCTCACACAATATTTCCAAAGTTTACTTGTGAATGTCTGCATTCCTCCGACCAGAAACACATCATAGGTCTGCTACCATAGTCCTGTTAAGCTCCTAGTTCTTTTTACCCATCATCATATTCACCATAGCATATCCCCTACCGCCCGACTTTATTATTACAACCATTACTTTCTTCTAGTTGGATGGAATAAGACTGTAATGAATATATGCAGTGGATGTTTCTTTTAGTTCCCTAACCAAAGATATATGAGTCTTTTGTTGCAAGGAAACTATCCATGTAGTTCTGGCAGTGGTCCTGTTATCCTGCCCATTACCAAGTTTTTTACAGTATGATACTCTAGTTTGCAATGTTGTGTTTAAGGAGAAAAAGTGTTTTCTTAAGTCTGCCAGTTCTGGCCACTACCCTTTTTCAGCGAGATTTCTTCAGATCTTTAGGCGCTCAGGCCAGGCCAGACATCATAAATATATGGCAGGTCACGAAACGGCCCATGAATTGGCAAAAGGAAGGTGTATACTTCCCAGTCGCTCGAGAGGATTAAAAAGGAGACAGGAGTTGCATACGATCTATCAATCAGGAGAGAGGTAGATAGAATCGCCAGATTGCAAAATTTCTAAGATGAGCAACTTGTAAGTATCGTATCTCTAAAGAGAGAATACTTAGGGCTCATGTGGGGCATACTAACTTCACACTGCCTTCGGGAGTCCCACGCTTATAAATAAGGTCTCGGCAGCAACACCCGGTGTAGGAAGTGTGTGCTTCGGAAAGCCCCAGCTACTAAGGACGGCAGCGTTGCCAGATCTGGACGCAGCAATTGGGAAAAGTCTTAGAAAACTTCACAATTTGCTAAGCGGACGAAGTTTTTTCATAACATAAACTCCAGGCACCTAATTGGGGGTTTTTCGTTGGGCGTCTAACAAATTCTAGTGATACTATGAAAACATTCAGTCTATGTGAGGTCGTCATCGACAGGCTGCTTGAACCCAACCTAGCCTCTTCTGCAACTTCAATGACATAACAATGTTAGGGAATACTTTTTCTCAACATGTCCAGCATTGGTAATAGGATCATGAAAAATTGGTGGTCTAATAAGGTATAATTATTGAAGCTACAGGGACCATCTACCCTAATCACGCTGGGTTGAAAATATATTTATTGCTGAACCAAATTTTTCTTCTGCCAAAGTTTTGTCGACTAAAAGCCAGGTGCTACCCGATGCACTCGTTCTACTTTTTGATTGTAAGCAAGAATCTTTCCAAGCCTTGCAGTGTCCATTCTGGACTAAGTCGACTTGCAATGTTTTCAACATAATTTTGTTCTCGCAGTGCGTGAAAAGGTTATATTACCTCCTCATTTGCGACAGTCGTGAAAACCTTCCCGATATTCGAATTTAGGTAGCTAAGGTTTTTATACCACCAGGGCGGGAAGGTCTACTTGCTTGTCTCGAGTTGGATAGGCCAGTTTATACGCTAGCTGACTGCTTTATTCTAGATACCTAACTTGTCGTGCAGTTTGTCTAAAGATTGGTATCTTGTTTCTACAGAGCCAATTACTGACTATCCCGTTGCAAATACTCCAAGCTGTTAGGTTTGGGTTTCTGTAAGGTGGATTAATTTCACTTACTTTCTTACTTAATTAGCTCTCAACAGTGTAAAAAGTTTCGGCAGGTCTAATTTACCGAGAGTTTTTGTTTGCTGCTTTCATTGGAAAGCCCAAGCAGAACATTCGCAGCGAGTAAGAAGGTAATACGAGCGAGGAAGAGCATATTACGATAGCAAGGTATAGCAAACCGCTTGATACAAGACAAAACCTCCGCGTTATGGTGGGCAGACGTTGCGATGAAGTCCCCCAGCTAGTTCTTACACCAATAATGTACAAGTGGGTTTGCCAGGTTGTCGCCTTTTTACATAAGCTCGCCACTAAACTGATAATATGTGGCGACACAGCGGAACTGGGGCTTAAGCGACAGGGAGTAGTGATCAGATTGCACGCCATGGAAAACAAATCGCGGATGGAACAGTCCTTCACTGTGTGGACTTCGTTGAGTTTTTTTGACACTAGTAAAAACCATGGAAAATAAGTTTATCTTGTGATATCAACAACTTCCTCCCTCTCTAGACCTCCTCCTAGTCCTCTCAGCTCGAAAAGCAGAAGTTGGAACGTTAGCCTTGTTAAGGTCAAGGAGAGAGACTTACCTCGTTCATTTATTTTGCTGTACTATATCACAAGCGCCTTTCGTTGGCGCTGCAGCCCATGGACATCGTTTCGTTTTCGGTTATTAAGTTGAGTCTGTTAGTTTTTTTTACCTCCTCGTGTGATGGTGTTTGATCGGTGGTGCTCGACAGCTTCATCACTTTAACTGCTGCCACGTTGGAAGTAGGTAGGCATACATTGACATAGTTCAGCGAAACAAGACCCAGTTCCTGCCTTATCTAGGCTATGTAGTGCGAAAGGATGAAGGACCAAGTTCAAAAACGATCTTAGCGCAAGTAACATCATTCAACCGAAGTCCGAATGCTTAAAACGTAAGACCATGATAGGAGCTTCGTGAGTCTATAGCCACCGTTTGTAAAACCTTCCAAATAATTGTGAAAAAGGGTGATAGCTGTTCGAACTTGAGTAGTAGAAGTTGCAGAATATTTAGTCTATTCGAACACTGATCAACGACAGCAACAACAACAACAACAAATGTAACAACTCCACAATTTCCAGCAAGAACATTTAGCACAGAAACAAGTTGCCGCACCGCACCACGCATACTCGTAAGAGTAAAACAACTTGTCCGCTTGTATGATGTTTGTGGAATGTGTTAGCGATGTTATTGCCGTTGGCAGTTTTTCATTTAATATTTGTTGCTGTTCATTTGTTGTTGCGCCATCGCTACAGACCATTCCACCGTGACTGCATCGTCTTCCTGTTCTTTAAGTTGCATTGCTTGTATCGATATTGTTTTTGTTATTAAATGATCCTTGCTACAAGCTTTGTTGCGTCTGTCATTCTTGGCGCATCTCTTGTATTTATGTTTTGGCTCACATTGTCCTCTTTGCCGTTGAATTGGTCAGCTATTTCCGTTTGCCGTTGTGACAAACTGGTTTGGAAGCCAAAAAAGAAAAAAATGTAGGCAACAGCCATAGACACAACCTCTACGCTATAAGTTGCTATTTTTTTTGTCGCCTTACCTTTTTTTTGCTATGCAACAGGACATTCAAGAACTGTGGTGCCGTTCCAACTTGGCTCAATCCAACAATAGGCGTTACCAACAAATTTGCATGCAATTCTTGTAAATTGTTTGCGTCCAGCTGTGTGGTGTTTAAATTGTATTGTTGCATGTGTTGTTGTACTAACGAAGAAGCTACTGTTCACAAGCTTAGCCTGTCTGTATTCAGTAGTCTTTTTTGAGTTTCATCTTGACATCAATTTCCGCTATTTTCACGCAATTTTAGACCATAACTGATTGAAGTCAGTTATTCCGCTGCTTCCAAAAGTAGGCGGAGTCCCATCGATTCCCATAGCTGCTTCTAAGTAGTGGTATGGGGATAAGATCCGTACATGGAGTCTGTTACTAGTCTCAGACCGACGGTAGAGTTCAATTTTCACATCCTTTAAGAGGAGGCAGTAGCGGATATAGACAGGGCAACTCTATAAAACGCGCAGCTCTGAGCGATGGTGGGACGACATGCCTTGTGTCAGGCGATATCCAAGTTGACGGGACTTCTTTAGGGTCAAATATAAAGATTTAAATAGCGTTGGCTGCTTTGCGGTATTGTGCTTGGCAGACTTACTCCGCAACTGCTCACATTTCGTTAAATCTTTGGTAGGCCTCAGGTTACTTTACGGTTCCGTCGCTATTAGGTTTCTGACGTATATGCGGTTGAGGATACTAGCGACTGGCCTACCTGCTTAGCATAGACAACCAAGGACCATTAACGTTATTTAGCATGGACAAGCGAAATAGTAACAAGAACAGGAATGAAAAAACCGAAGGCTATAGGAGACAGGACGGGCCATACAGGCCTGAAGTTAAGGCGCAGGCCGACGGTTTGAAAGTGGCGGAGAGGAAAGATGACTTACGTGGTTTTGAATGTGCTCCCTCTAACAGCACCAAAAGGGCAAGTGTTTGTAGCGGTGGAGAGGCAAAATCGACACCCTAAATCAATCGCCGAACCCTCAGAGAGCTGAAATCAGTTCTAAGGAAGGGGAAGGCTCTCACTTGGTGCCCCCAATTGGCGCAGTTATCGCGAAACAGAGATATTGGGCGTGAATTGTAACGAAACATTCAAAAACGCTTAGGCGGTTAAGTGCCATTTAATGATGAATGATGACATTACCATGAAAACTTGAGACTTCACAATAATCCGGATTGGTCCACAACATTTTCATTGCTCTCATAGTGTATTCCTCATTTTCCGCAGAAGGTACCGATTGGTGGTCGTACGAAGTGTTTCGCTTCGTTTATATCCATTCCGGAGATCTGTCATGCCATATCATCAGTAAGCTACTTCCCTTCGATATTTAGGTGCAATGGAACCTAGCAGAGGGTATCAAAACGATGCCCTTAGAGCTTTAAAGCTGCTTGGCTATCTACAAAGGTCGTAACATTGGTTTCTGAGACAGCACTGTCCTGGAAAATGATAGCTGCTCTCTCTCTCTCTCTAAAGTATAGACCTTCGTCTGAATGAATGAGTCCGGAAGTCTATAAGACTAACTGATGCTTCGAGTAGGGTATAGCCCCAGTTCCGCTTTAAATTTTTGAGTCACCTGTGCACATTGTAATATCCCCACCACTGTCATTCCTCTCTCAATAATACTTATGTCCGGTACCTGGAAGCATGCCAGCCTAGGTTTAACTTATTATGCTTCGTACATTAAAGCTGCATGCCCTTTGGTGGGCAATGCTTACGACAAAAAGCAAAGACGGAATGAGTTAGAGATTTTTTGTTTTCCGGCGAGAGATTTTAGTCCTAACTTCACAATCCTAGTCTCCCCTGTTTAAACTAACAATGCTTTCTCCTTGTTGTGTTGTAGCGGTAAGGACACTCCCCGAAGGTTTTGGGGAGTATTATCGATGTTGATGGTCCTTTGCCGAACGAGATACGGTACATTCCGGTAACAAGCACCTAGCTCGACCATCTCACGAACGACTAGTATGACCACATGAAACCTTCTAGGCCATTACCACATGATACATGAGGAAATTGGAGTCGCCAGAGCCTCGACTGTTAAATAAACAGCATTCGCCACGGTTAGGTGAGGTTGACAATTGGGTTGAAGCTATAAATTGCCCTGGCAACCCCTTGAAAGCGTGCGCTACACACCCCTTTAATCAATTTGGTATTTTAGTCGCCTCTTCCGACAGTCATACTTGCCGCGGGTAAATCCTTAGCCCCTTAATCCGCTGCGGGGAATTCTGGCGGTGTGACACCTCCCTGTTGAAAAGGTTGGTCGCATTCCTTGATTGTGGCAATACAAGTTTGAAATTACAGAAGGGTTTTAAATGAAAACTGATTGAAATTTGAGCGATAATATAATGCTTTCTCCTCATCCACTCTTATTTTATTATATACTGGTCTTTTATTTTTGTTGAGGATCTTAGCAAATTAGCACTTAAGAAAGAGTACTCATATTACTGATGGTTGAAGTTCACCGAGCCAACCTTTATCAAGCGAATAAAGCATGCTGCTTACTAAAATGCCAACTTTTGTCATTTGCTAGGTTAGGTTCAAGTGGTTGCCTGAGGGCACACTGATATTAGGCCCGTTGTGATACCACAAAAATACACCATTGCCTTTCCTCTTCGACTCATTTGAGGACCTGATGAAAGCTATCACGTCCTTGACGTCATGCTCGACAACATGGCTCAGATGATCTAGAAATGGAGCACCCAGATAGCGGTGCCATGCGCCACTTAGTGCGGGCAGTTGCAGATGAGGTAAACCAGCGTTTCTCCTCCTCATCGTCTTTAGAACTCCTGCAGCATCGACGATAAGGCGATCCTAACCTTTCTGCATGCCTACCTATAAATAAATGCCCAGTTAGTGCCCCCACAACTGTGGAAATTGTAAGCCTACTCAGGTTGTATACGTGTGACTTTTAGGATCCCATTTTGGCCAGGTTTCCTTCGATGTCCGACAACCCGGTGTTTGTAGCCACCTTCCGCCGGTTTGACGGTGGATGTGTTCTTTTAGCATTAGCTTGCATGTAGCCAGGCCATACCTTTAGCGTTCTTGCTCGGGAAGAATCTGCCTGGTTGTACCCAGCCTAGCGAGTTCATCTGCAATGCAGTCCCTCGATGTCCCTATGTCCAGGGACCAATGTGTGGTGTACACGGTTCCGTTGGGCTATCTCTTGAAGAGATCGGCGACAGTTAGTGCTAGTTCAGATTGAACGAGTAGGAGCCAAGAGATTGTATGGCAGCCTGGTTGTCGCTGAAAATAAAGATTTCTTGCCGACATAAGATAAAATACAAAATATTCTTCTAAACTCTATAATAAATTTTTCATATTAAAAAAAATCTCAATTCACACCCACCTTCGTCGTTTTAGTTGCAACACGCTTAAAGATTAATGACCATTAATGCTGGCTACTGTGATTACATTGCCCTGAAGCTATTTCCTCCCATGACGACGCTGAAGTGGCCGACAGGCCAGAGACACACTGAACACGCCAAAAACAAAAAACAATGTTAACAAGCCAATAGCAATAAAATTAATAAGATATTTATCATGGTCTATGTTGTTGCAACCGCTGTTTGTTGCATGTCATATAACAAACAACAAGTGTATTAGCTTCACGTTGTTTGTTACTACACACACTTTTCAACTACTTGGACAACGGAATGAATCGTGTGTTGTTTGTTTTTGTTTTACTTTGCGTTTCTTATACTCGTACTTGTTGAAATGGTTTGCGCATGCGCTAACGCCACTTGGTCGTTCGGTTACACTTAAAGGATTTTGCACAGATTGGCGAACAATCAATTTTCATGTACGCGAACATAATTTTTATCCGCTTCAAATTTGCGCACTGTGTTTAGCTCATTCATTCATTTCATTCCATTCATACAGAGCTGAAGTAGCAACAGCACCAGCAGCAACAATTGCAATCTGTAACAGTAAAGTTGTTAAGGGTATGGTTTGGTGGCCAGTGGGTGAGTGCCATTGATTATTTTGTTTCAATTGTATATACTTTTTGGTTTAATTGGCTGTTCTTGTAGATTGTGCTGGCGCCTTGTGAGCAAACACGATTGTTGATAAAGTTTTGTTGTATCTTTATACTGCTATTGATCTACTGTAGTTATGGTTAATGTTAGCGTTATAAATAGGCCTTCGCCGATTGGGGGGGGCTGCGGGCCGTGGGAGGGTGGGGAGGTTGGCGTCGGTTTAGACCTATAAGGACTCCAGGTCCTACTTCTCGTCCCCGTGTCCGGGGTTCGTCATTCCGATTTCTTTTTTGATATCGGTGGGGCCGCGCGTCGCTACTTCGTTTGCCGGCTTTGGCGCTCCCTGGCTTTCGTTCGTGGTAGCCGCTTCAGTTGTTTTTTAGGGCCTCTCCCTCTCGCTGCTTTTGGCCGTTGCCCTCTCCGGCGCGCTGCTATTGCGTCGTTATTGTTTTTTTTTATCGCGAGTATTTTGGCTGAGTCCCTCTTATCCTCTACGAGAGTTGTCCCTACTTTAGCCTGCATGTATTAGGGAGGTGGCTCATGTCCCTCGAACCACGGTTGGGATATGGTCGGGCGGGGGCGGTCCTAGGCTCGCCTCCGTGACTGATGGCGCCGGCGGCGGCAGGCTGACGCGGGAGAGGGGGGGTGGGGGCGCCGTGTGCCTCTTGCGTGCGGCGTTTCCGCATTCTCGTCGGATGTGGCTTGCACTATGGCGTGGGAATGTGCTAGTCGGGCGGGCCGCCACAGGATAAGTGTCCTTCTCGACGCGTAAGGATGACTGGGGCGAGGCCGCGGGTACGCCCCGGGGACTGCGGCGTGGGAGGGCGGGCGGGGGCCGGACGGGGGCATGGCAGGCGGCGCTAGGGACCGCCGGATGCTCGTCCGCGCGGTGGTGCGCGGGCGCTCGGCGCTGCGTGGCTGGTGGGGCGGTGTTGTTTCCGGCGGGTCGGGGGGAGGCGAGGGCGCTACCCGGAAGGGGAGAGGGCCGGTCGCGGCGCGGCCGCGGCGGCGCCGCGGCCCGGCAGCGGGGAGTGGCGGGGGCGGCGGCGGGGGAGGCGCGCCCGGGGAGAGGCGAGAAGAAGAGAGAGAGAAAAGCAGGGAGGAAAGAGCGGAAGCGACGGCGAGGGGCGGGGGACGGGGGGGGGGGAGGGCGGAGGGCGAGCACAGGGGCAGAGGGCGAGCCCCAGGCAGAGGGAGAAAGAGACGGAAGGGGGGGAGCAGAGGAGGCGGGCAGGGCCTCGAGTACAGGGAGTAAAGCCCCTCTTTCCTTCCCGCTGCGCCTAGACCTGTCAAGAAGCCTTTTGGTACGTTCACCCTCACACGGCACGTCACTGCAAGACCTGGAAGAGCTCTCTCATTCCTTCCCAGTTTCAAAAAGGTGGATCGCAAATTTATCTTGCTGGTTGGCAAGTGCATCGGATCAATTCGAGGAACATAACATCTAAATCCATAAATAATTCAACAGATAGGTCCCCAGGTGGTGTCCTATCCTACTTTTGTTAACTTCTACATATCGAAGCTACCTTCACCAACAGAAGGATTCACTATCATTTCCCACGACGAAATGACTGCAGAATAATGTCACGATGTACTAGCGCCCATGCCTTATACATTGTAGAGTCTTCGGGTTATATAAAATAAACATCAATATCGGTTTTTTTCGCACTCGCCGAAGTTGTAGATTGTCACCGACCAATCGGATCGTAATAAAATTTTCAATCTCTTTGGTGCTCTTTGCCTGCATCTTGGGGTAGAGGACACAGAAACGCTCAGTTTAAAGAACCCCACTACAAGCAATTTGGTCCGGCGCCGATTGCTTGCTAACGCGTCCCCGAATATGCGTCGCCAAGCCTAAAGGCTACTCAAATACGTGGAAGACAATACACCGGGCAGCCAAAATACTAACTAAAGTAGCCGCGGCCCAATCCGTAAGAACCTCTAAGCAACTAAAGACATTTTCTTCTAACAGTCTGGGAATTCTTTCTTCTTTATTTCCACACAGTCTAACACCACCTACAGAAATGATGTTGTATTTTTGTGGGTTGGTGTGCGAAAGTACCCCCTCTCCCGACCCCTGCATCACTGTAGAGAAAATGACCTGCTGGAAACAGGAACATGGTTTGTTATGGTTTAAATACACCCAGTAAGAGTACACACATATCCCGACCAGAAACCTTCGCCTGGTTCTTCGGGCCCAACAGACAATCTGATTTGATGAGAGCTATAAAAACCTTACAAGATAGGGTTTTAGAAAGACGAACCCTCGTGTTGGTCCTCATGGGGCTTAGGAAAGGGTAATCTCCCCTTGCTAATCCTCACCTCCGTGAAGCTATTTATAATGAAAGTATTTGCAAAAAGGTTTGCGAGTAGCCTTTCAGGGGGAGGGCAAAAGCAAAAAGCAGAAACCTGGAGATATAAACAAAACCTTGAGTTTGTCGTACAATTGGATATCCGACAAACATGGAGTTTACAGCTTTTGGATGCTCGTATGGCTTTTTGTTATTTATGCTCTTATGTGTCGGGCGGTTAATTATTTGTTATTAGTGTCCCCCAATTTGTACTGTGTATTTGCGGCGTGCACGCTGGGTTGTTGGTCCATTGTTCTCTTTATTTGTGGCCGCCTGTTGTTTGTTGCCTCTGCCGCCCTTAATAGTTGCCCGCATGCCCGTGCTCCGGTTGTGTCGAGCCCCTGTCGAATAATCCAAGTAAAGTAAAGTTCGTATAATATTAAATTTCCATGTTCGTGTTCGTTTAATAACAGTAGAATATATATAATTACCCTTCAATATCAAATACGATAATATGAATAAAAAATAAAGAAAATACCTTGTAAATTGTACCCATTGAGAACTGAAACCGATATCTCTCTTTCCCAGAATAACTTTACTATCATGAACTCTGTCCCTGTCCCCTGATGGAAAGATAATCGCGCGCTGTCGAGCCGGTGGGCTGACGTTCACTCTAGCGTCAACAGACAACTTGATCTGCTGGTGTACTCGCAACAGGTTGAGATCTCTTTACTGTATTCTTCAGAGAGGGAGAATCAGACCGCAATTCATGAATCAACCCGGCAGCCCCATCAACCACCCGACATTTACACAATGTATGTCCGTGTTTGCAATGTGTCCCCCCCCTCCCCATGACACCCAACCGACTTCAATATTAATAGGTAATGTGGTAAGCAAAAACGGGAAGAAACGTGGAAACGTGCCCCTACTTCGACTCGAGTTATCAAAACACCTGTTGAAACAGAAAAGTTGGTTCCCTGTGTTTGTGGCCTCTCGGCCCTCTTCGTCGAGTCCGGTGGCCTGGCCTCCTGCCTTGCCTTGGTGTGTGGCCACTTGCCGTCCCTTGGCCTCTCCTACATACTTCTGCTCACCGCGTTAGAGAACATGTGATTACAGATTTGTGAATCGGGTCACACCCACCTAGTATAGTGTGGGGCGAAGCACGAGGCACTGCTACTCATCTACGTGCTACTACAAAAATAAAAACAAAGACAACGATTTAATGTTGTTGGGTCATATATTCAATGTTCCCTTCTCCCCCCTCAAAAAAGGATGGTCGGTTCGGGGTCGTCATAACTTGTAGTGTAATGTTAGATGTAAGTGGTGTGCTTGTTAGTAAGGCTTGTTATCTGTTTAGGCACGTCCGTGCATCTAGACATATATGATATAATGATTGGGCGGTAAGGAAGACCATCACCACAGCACACAACATTGAACAAAAGAAACCACTGTTGGACGTTAATTAGAAACGACTTTCTTAAGCGACTCCCCAACACCTTAAGGGATTGTCTTTAATTTTCCGCTACAAACGGGCAAAGAGAAAGTGGCAAGCAGAACACTACACAGACAAACTTCAATAATAACGGTTTAAAATAGCAGGGAAGGCAATATAGTCTCAGTAACCTTGGTGTTAACTCTAAAACTACTAAAACTCTAGGGGGAGAGGTACCAGAAATAGTATTATAAAATAAATTGTAAACTATCATAAATATAGACAATAATTAATAATAGATAATAATTTTGAACGATACAGAGTTTAATGTATATATGGTTATGATTACAAAGTTTGTTAATATGATATCTAACATAATATTGAATGATGACCAGTCACTGTACTTGAGAGCTTATTTAACTGTACTACACTACGTTCCTTAAAAAAAACGAGCAGATAAAAGTAAGAAACCGCATTTTTTTCATTCTTTTGTTTCTTCGCAAATGTGTCCGTCCTCTATATGATTTTAATTTTTGTTTTCCCCAAGGCTTAAAATGTGAATTTATTAATTATATTGATTCTTCCCATAAAAAACCAAAACGACCTTGTCAGAAGAGACACGAAACAGGAAACAGACAGATACTTGACACTTGTTTTTAGAGCAACAAAGAAACGAGAAACGGTACCTAACAGTTAGAGAACTGGATCGGAATACTTATTAAACCGATATATCCGGTGCACTGGGGATCGACCCAGCGCCGTAGCGCCTCGATTGGCTTTCTGTTCGGGCCTCATGAAAGAAAAAAGTTGGTTCCGCGGTCGCTGCTATAACCAACGACAAAAAATTTGTTTCAACAAATAAAAGAACACAAGCAAAAGAAAAAGAAAAAAGGCCTCAGTGCGAAATTATTCATTTTTTTTTTCTTACTTTTTTTTTTTTCTTTTTTTTTGTTTTTTTTTTTTTTATTTTTGTGTTTTTTTTCGACTTTGCTTTTTACTGAAGGTTTTTTTTTAATACCTACTAAAAAACCAATATTTTTTCATTTGATTGTCAGAATTTTTTTCCATGTGTTGAGGAGTAATAATCAAATTTTACCCTACCCTGTCCCTGTCCGAAAAAAATCCGGTACCCTACTCAAATAAAAATGAAAAACCGGTGTTGGCAACTACAAAACAGTTGTTTTTACGAAAAAAAGGGAGAAAAAAAAAAAGAGAAAATTTTTTTAAAAATATAGCACATGTTTTTTCTGTTTGTTTAAGTTAGGTGTCATGACGAAAAAAAAATAAAAAAAGAAAAAAAAAACAAAAAAAAAAAAAAACAACCCGTTAAGAAATCAAAGTCGGAGGAAAAAAATTAAAAAAGAAGATATAATATAAAAGGAATTTCCTGCAAGAGGAAATGTTCGCGCCA
>JARSSU010027186.1:0-17921 GCA_029619165.1 Eurosta solidaginis
AAAAAAAACCCATATAAAGAGATTAAAACTGGCTATAGTCGCATACTCTTTTGCGAGATAGAGTCGAAAAAATATGTCTGACAAAGCCCGTAGGGGAACATAGAGGATCTGTGGGAGAGTACATGTAAGGATATAAAAAAGAGTAGACGAAAGATGTGTACGACAGTACCCGAAGGGATATAAAGGGGACCGGTCCGAATCAACACGTCCAGCCATAAACAGGTACAATAAGGCTCTTCATAGGACATGATCAAACAAAAGGGATCAGAGATTCAAACAGGCTATAGTTGCATACTCCGTTGCGAGTCATCCCGAACTCATCATAGACTAATCGCATTGTTTGAAGAGATATGTAGTACGCATACGTACACAGTTTTCGACATCTTCTATATATATAGTAGATACATACATATATAGCAACTAAACAACCAGCTTAACGTTTGAAGAAATTATGGAATATAAGGAGGTGCTTAGGATAATTAAAAGAAAAAAGAGAAAATATCTTTTTTTGCTAAAAATCTAGTTTGATGTGTCCTTGGGGAGCCAGTAAAAGGGAAGTTTGATTTTCTTTAACAGCAACATTTTACTCTTGTACAAGGTAGTCATTATCTGATATTCGCTTTTATGCATTTGCTTTTAATTTTTTTATTTGTAACACATTTTTTGTAAGAGATAGCTGTCCATCTTGTGTATGTATGCGGGTACCACTTTAACAAATATTTATATACCCAAATAAACACAATCCAGGACACTAAATCAAAGCCCAGATTTGAACAAATTGATATGAATGTTGCTATTTAGATGACAAAGCAAATTAGGAAGTATAAAGTTTTTCAGTATTGTAGATATAGACATGCATTTATATAAAAAAAATCTTAACATGACTATTCCATTTATATAACGATTATTTCACCTGCTGTCCATAAGTTTGACACAGCTGCAGTTAGCACTCATTTAATGTTGTACTTGAAATTAATAGCACCTGCGTCAAAGGCATGCTACTCAGTAAACGACTAATGATGAGCCTCATGGGAGTTTGAATTGTATTTGTCTATTATACGTTAAATGTGTTTATATACGTGTACAGGGGTGGTTCTTATAAGTCAAATATATATTTTTTCTATTCTAACCCCTAGATAAAAATACCACATACAAGTTTTACCCCCTTTTGGAGACAGTTAAAGTGTAACGCACAGTGGTCAAAGTTGCGATTTCTCTGTGGAAATTAATATAATTGAAATTGAATTTTTAGATTTGTAATATCTAAATTCGATAATAATACAGTTGGTGATAGCGCAAAGTTTGGTCGCTATATAAAACGGTTAAGGGGTGTGGCATGTTGGCTAAATAAAATTTTTTTTTATAGTGATTCTTTGAATGGGTAATCTGAGTTGGGATTTCTGCACAAAATTCACTCAGTGTTTCCAATCGTGACCAAGATCTGGATGTGATCGCTAACTATGACATTATAAATTTTGTTTTTTAAAAATCAATTTATATTTTTTGAGTTTCCATAAAGCAATCTTAACTGTGACCCATGTACGACACTGCTTAACCGAATCCTATTGCAAACAACCATTTAAAAATCGTTGCAGAAATGGTCGGGCTAGTACCTTAATGGTGCTTTGTTACCGGGACGTACTGGATCTATATCCGGAAAAGGACCATCAACATCGATAACAGACTCCAAAGCCTTCGGGGTAGACCATCGATTTTTCGATAGTATTTGGGCTCAGGAAAAAAAGTTCCATTACGCATACCCAAAAAAATAATTTTCGAGTCTGAGAAATTTCATTTTTTTTATTTTTTTACGAAATTGATTTTTAAGGTTTTTTTCATGACCTACTAAACAAATTTTCATTTGATTGTAAAATTTTCATGTATACCCTGTCCGATCGTCCGACCCAAAAATGTCCGCTAAAAACGTGGGCGAAAGCAGTTTTTGAAAAAAAAACAATTTTTTTTATGGGGTAGGGTATACATATGAAAATTTTTTTAGTAGGTCATGAAAAAACCTTAAAAATCAAAGTCGAAAAAAAGTAAAAAAAAATGAAATTTCTCAGGCTCGAAAATTATGTTTTTATGTATGCGTAGTGGAACTTTTTTTCCTGAGCCCAAATCGATAGCGCGATATCGGTTAACTTGCGTCCATACAATTCGACCCACCCTACTTCGGGGAGTGTTTTTATTGTTAATACAACAACAACAACAGCAACAACAACAACAACAAACATTTAAATGCAATATATTTGATCCTGGTATCATCTTCCGAAGGAGTGAGACTAGAAAAAATCGTTAATTTGATTTCTAAGGACCACTCTAATGTATATAAGACAAGTGTTGGAGTACATAAGGGCACATATAATTGTTGTTGTAAATTATTGGACACTTCTTTTGTTTTGAAAAAACTAATGTGCTTGAGAACTTGATCTTTGATACATTTTCAGCCGTTCAATTTCAAGTGCTTAGGTGATACACGGCGTATGAGTAACTTTTTACGTGTGGTATTAAAACCATATTATTAATGGCTTATGATTTAGTTATAAACTTAAAATGCTGCCAGATGCTTCTGTCATTGATACAATTGAAAGTGACAATATTCAGGCATAGGTTCAGCTTTCTCTGTCCTATGTTAAGTGGGAAAAAATGTGGGTCTTTTAGTGTACAAGGGCAAGAAATCCAACGCAACATTACTCCAACTAACAAGGTCTAATTTTTATTGAGTAGGCGATGGAAAAGTAAATTCCAGTCACTATGAGCGATAATCACACTTTTTAACACTCTTCTCTACCTGATATGATTTGCAGCTGGAATGCATAGACGTTATCGTAAGCAGGCAGATTGTTGTTTTAGTCTTTGAAAAAATAGGTCTTTGGAAGATTTATGGATCATTCAACCGTGATAGCAAGCTGCATATCGAAGAAAACTTTACTATGACTTGTTGAAGCTTTAGTTGTTTTCGTACTAGAGACTACCGTTTTATCTAGAAGCTGCACTTTCATTTAGCACACAGTTTGGCCTATGAAGTTACTGCTGGATGAACTCCATCATAAATTCTGGCACGTTGTGTATAAAGTGCTGCTTTGGAGGCGCTTTTGTTCAATGAACGAGTCTGACTATTTCAGCTGACAATTTAATCAAACTATCATTCATGGATGACTACCTCCGTAGAAATAGCCACTGCAACAGAGTATAACAGAAATCTGTTAACACTAGCACAACCATCAATCTTGCTTTGCTACAGAGAAGCTTCCATCGTTTCATCGCCGCTGTTGGTCATGCCGCTACCTATCAGATGCCACCCGCAATGATACCGTCACTCAGCTGTTGTCATCACGATACTCACCGCTGCTTTCTTAGACATTGACTGCGTACACTCAGCTGTTGAACACATCGCTGAAAGAAGGCTGGGAGGGGCCAAATGTTGCCGTCAGTTTCTCTTGAATTTCGTGGAAATCGAGGGGCAAGGAGATGCTTAAACCCGAAATCGTTGAAGGTGGAATAGTTTTTGAAAAAAGGGCTAATCTAGTAAGTTTGCTCTTTTAGTCCTATTGACAAGGTAACACTTATGATACCATGAAGGAGCCGTTTGTGTCCCTTCTGTAGAACAAGGTTTTTATAGCTATATTCATGAAGCCAAATCAGCGAGTTTGCCTAATGTAAAACGAAATATGCGGCTTGCAGCTCCGCAAGGCAGCCAAAGATGTGTCTGTGGATACATCGGTACCTGGTCTTCGAAAAGCAGAGACAATGATTATACGCTTTATCTCTCTTCCTTGTCCCTGCAGTTGCGGCATAATTCATTTGTTTGCAGGCCCATATAAGCACCAAGAGTGCCCATAAAACAGCGACCTTTTTAGAATACCTAATTATGAGCTTATACAGAGACCTATTGCGATCTCTTTTCGTTCATCTTGGACCAGATTTGCCTGCAAACGCTACTTGCTGGTTCCATGGTTCATCTCGTGTTAGCTTGTTCCATGAACTGAGATCGTAGATAGTATTTGTAAGTATTTAGAGGAGAATACACCCAGCCAGCAGTGGTGTTGGTTTGCCAGGCCTTGCCTTGTAAGCTCATCACTTGCGCAGTTTATCGAGATCAAAATGTGCTCTGGGACTCTCTAATGTTACTGTGCGGCTAAAGTGAAATCAAAAAAGACCGGTTTAATATTCTAATTATTTTTCGTCATTATCTCCATACATCGACCATACTTCTGAAACATAAAGGAAAAAAGCAATATTTGCCAAACAATTATAACAAAAGTTCCTTCAGTAAATACGTAATGGGATGTATTGAATATTGCACTTAAATCGTCGCTTAAAAGCAAAGGAAGAAATGAAGAGCTAGAGAAAGAGAGAGAACTTGCGTGAAAATGATAGCAGCCATGCCGTACCAGCGATGCCAAATCGATGTAAAAATTTTACGCGTCTACTTCACAACAAAATCAAATTTCACTTTAAATCGAAGTGCGCAAAAAACGACGATGCTCCGCAAAATGATTTTATAAGCAATACTAAATAAATTTCTGTTGCTGTTTAAGATATTTTTTATGTAGCGCGTGGTTTGCTCGTTTGAAGTGGGTTTTTTGCGCTCTCATTAAAAATTCAGCACATTCCACTCTGTCACATTGACTGACCATTGTTGTGAACTCAGGTTGTTTTAACAATTGTTGCGAATTTTTTTTTCGTTTTTGTTTTTTTGATTATCGAAATTGGTTCTGATTCACTTATTTATTTCTTTTATTTTTCTTGTTTTTTCAATTTTTTTTGTTTTTAAAATGTTTCTTTTCGCTAAACGTGTAAAGCGCGTGTTTTTACACCTTTTTGCAGCGCAAGGCAGTCTGTTTGACTTTCAGCTGAGAAAAACATTTGAAAAGCCTAGAAAGAAAGTCTGTTTCGATAAATTTTTTGTAAGGGCACGCCGCAAGGTGAGATGTTATAAGGTCTGCTGTGGACACTGGTCATCAACCAACTGCTCAGGCTTATGACGTTGCAATTTTCACAAGTGGCAAGTGCCTTCCAAAGATTTGTCGGATCGGCTGCTTGGGGATATTAATACATCTAATGTCGTACTGAAAGCCAATGCAGAGAAGATGGACATGATCTCGTTTGCTAAGAGGTTCAAGGTCCCAAATTGGACCAGACGTATGTAAGGAGAGTTGAGCCTGCACAGAAAACCTTGCACAACATATCCACGAATCATTGAGATAGTAAGCTGTCGCAGAAATTCAACGTCAAGTAGAGAGTAAAAAAAGGACTCGACGGCACTTTATGCATATAAAAGAATATTTGTATGTGCGTGGGTTTTATCGCACTCATTCTATCGTTGGGTATTTAAAAGCGGTGTAAAGCCTATTCCATGCTATGGAGTACTTCCTTGGTGGAAGGACACACAAAAAACCAACAAAACTACCTCAAAAAAATTAGAAGGCATACGCAGGTTATCAAACAATGCCGCCGGCTTTACTATATACCTTTCTGAACATAACACCTCTGGAGCTAGTGCCAAAGAACACACCATTAACAAATGCAACGAAGCTCAGTGCTTCGGGGCAGCTTCAGCGCAGATCATAGGTTCATAATATTATAGCGCCATCAATTACAGGACGAACAGATTACCTTATGCCGTATCTGCGCTTCGGAGGGGCTGTTGGAACCAAAATAGAGGCGAATGGTTGGCGCAAAGGGTTGGCGGACGAGAAGATATACGTGTACACCTGTACACGGATGGCTTCAAAGTACCAGAAGGGGAATTGTCTGCCGTATACTGTGCTGATATAATAAACAGATTCCATAAGATGCCAAATCGCTGTAGCTGAAATCAAAGCAGTGGAAACATTATAAGAAAATAGCTTAAACTGCCGCCGCGTTAACTTTTATGCTGACAGTGAACAGCAATTAAGGCTATAATCTCGCATAGAACAGCATTTAAAAGTGTGTTAGAGTGAAAGCAGTACCTGAAGGAATAGGGAAAGGAAGAGGCTTATATGCAAATGAAAAAGTGGAAAGGGCGCATCTCTCGAATCTTGCTCCGTAGACGTCTCAATTAGATTGGGCGAGATTAAGAGAAGGTGAGAGGGTCACATGATCAACGAAGCGGAAAAAGCGTAGACCCGCGCGGGGCTACAAAGTGTGGAAGATCATGTGTTGGTCTTACAACTTTAAACTAAAAAGTTAATCCTATCATCAAAACGAAAGGACTGTGGACTTATGATGGGTATTCCGACTGGACACTGCGTTATGGCGTCACAAGCCTTTAAATAATTCTTGGTCAGTAATAGCAGATGTGTGATATGTGGTTTTGGTGAGGAATCAAACGAGCACCGACGTCTTAAAGCCATTCGAGTTGGGAGATAATATTTAAGAAATGATAGCGTATGAAACCCAAAAAATTTTAATTTATGAAAATCAAAAATATTCTTAACTTTTTTAGCCTTTTAGTGAAATTCACTGAAGTGAGGTAAAAAAAGGATTATCGACGTCATAAAGAGTGACTCATATATTGCAGTTTCATTTATTAAGCTTTCAAAATTGTTCATAGCCTAGCGTCTTTATCAAGCATATTTTACAATATTAGCGGGTGCCAATAACGAGGACCTGCTGCGATTTATGCTGTAAGCAAGGCCACTGATAATAGCTACCTAAAGGAACTTGTCGGCGGTATTACTGCGAAACACGAGTGATGGTGACCTATAAGTTTCACAATGGTCATGATAAAACGATCTAAATTTAGGCAGGCTAGCAGCGTAAGGTGTTAGCTTAGGAGCATACTTTATTTCTTTCCAGCAAAATACTATCAACCTCTCAGTTGGGAGTACAAAACCTTCGGGATGAATCTAATCACAATTACAAAAGCAGCAACCTCAATATTTCGTGAGCTCCCCCATCCAATAGGTGCAACCAATCACAAATTGTCATCAATGTCCTCTAAGGGGAGTCCAAGTAAACTTACTGGTTTAACACGGGTGGACCATAAAGAGAGGGTTGCTAGAGGCAGGCGTTGGTGCCACACTACAAATGGAGCGATGGAAATGTGGGGATACATTGCAAGCAGGACATATATTTTGTATGTTGGTGTTGATTCTGGATAGGTAAGAGTTTAACCTGTTACAATAACCAGATCGAAGATGAGCTAGAGTTACGCGCGTTTCCCTAGGGATAGTGCGTTCCTCCTCTGCTGGTTCTGTGTATTTTTTCTTGAGTATCGGATTTTCCGGGAAATTCCTGGCATAGAGGTCCGACGCCTGTTTGTGGATATCACTGAGGATCTGTTTGTGCTTTTTTGCCTCATCCCGGTGTGTTCTCAGGTGCCGTATTTCCCTATAATGCTTACGGAGATGACCCCTTAAGCCCCTGGGCGGTGTAACCTCATCTATTAGATTTCTGTTGGGATGTACAGGTTTCTGGGTATTCAACAGAAATTGTTTGGTAAGCATTTCATTTCTCTCCCTAATGGGGAGTACTCTCCCCTCATTGTGTAGATGGTGTTCTGGGGACATAGGAAGGCAGCCCGTAGCGGTTCTGAGGGCAGTATTTTGGCAGGCCTGTATTTTCATCCAGTGAGTAACCTTTAGGCTTGACGACCATAATGTCAGTTTAGTCAATGGGTATTGTGTAACCAATTGAAATTTTATTATGTGACTATTTCATTTGGTTATAACGTCAAATGAACTTGCTACCATTTGAAGTGGTCATAATGTCAATTGGCGTTATGCACATTGACTTTATGCCACACCTGCCGAAAGGAGAAAGATATTCAATACTGTATATTATATGAAGCGTCTTTTGCATTTCTAAGATTATGGGAATTTTCATTTGCATATAATGAGACTGTAAGAATGTGCAGATTCAACTGTGATATCCTACCTGACACATGTCCTTGTAATGCATTCTGTAAACAAGAAGTGTAAGAGGGTAACGAGAGTACAGTATTTGAGAGACATATTGGACTGAGAAATTTACAAATAAAAACAAAAACAAAAAAAAACACCATTGGCAATATACTGCAATGTGTTTGAAGCGCCTTAAAATATGCTACACGCAAGACATACTTTGTTCTGAAGTCGCGATTTGCTGTAAGCTCAGAGCTGTTAAATAAACGCGGGCCTTTTCGAGAAGGCAGGACATCCTAGCGATCTTCCCCGTCATTGAAAATGTCTTTAATAATGTTGTAACGTAAGTCACATGCAGGGTACGTACTCAACATGGAACCAAGAGGCTTGGTATGTTTGGCGATTACAAAGGGCATAACGCAAGAAAGATTTCAGTCGCATCTTCTATGGGTAGTAGTGGTTAACGAAATACCAAAATTCTTCTGGGTAAAATAAACAAATTTAATTAGTCGAATAAGCTGACGACTTCGTGCTGTGATCACAGAATATTTCATTTTCGAATAGTTTTCTATAAAAAGTTCCAAGAAAGGTTAACCACTTCGCGCTTTAGTGAAGGTGAGTATCGAAAACGAAGACATCAACATTGTCCATCGAATGGAAATAGAGTGGCTATGCTGGTTTGACCAAGTTATGTGATAAGTGCGCCACTCTTTTGGAAGGACCAGGCAGTAAACAACTGAAGTTCCCTAGCAAATAGAACTCTCCCGGAGTGTAAGTCTCCAACATTGTCATATTTGTTGTACAGCCAGGTTGACCCTAAATAATAAATAATTAGTAAGGAAGTGCTGAAAGAAAATCTTGGTGGAGTTATAAAAAGAATATTGGTCTATTTTTTAAGTTTAATTGAGAAGGTATCTTGTTGTATTAATGTTACCGACCCAGCACTCTTTCAGGGCATTTACTATGCACTAAAGTCTCTTAACCTAACTTATCCTAAAAGTTTCATAATTTTTTACGGATATATTTTCTAACCAATGTTATTAGTTTTCATTCGAAATCTGTGCAAACTGACCAAGCTTTCGCCTCATTTCTTTTGTCAGAATAGTTTTCTACGCAAACAAGGCCTCAAATTACAGATTCCATCTCTTTGTCATGTTTAAAGAAGCCACAATTCGCTTAAACTCTTACCTAATGATTCCCTGTAATGAGCCAGCTTTTTATTAAATCTACTTAGAGAATCAGTAAAGCAAAAATTATTCTTAAATTACTCTACATTTGCAATGTCATTGAAAATAGAAAATTACTTAGGGCTACTTAAACATTTGAAGTTTACGTACTTCCCCTGTTGGAAATTATCAAGCACACAATAAAATAAATATAATTTAAATTAAATAAAATTATTGTTGTGAAGTTGCAGTTAGCAACCATGTAATAGCGTTCTGAAGCATTTTTCTTTCATTTTATAATTACTGACTACGAGCTAGTATATATATATCCCCCAACGGATTAGGGGGTCAGAATATACCCGCGGTAGGTATGTCTGTCGTAAGAGGCGACTCAAATACCAGATTCAAGAGGCTGTGTAGTGCAACCCTTCAGGTTGCCAGCGCAATGTACAGCTTCTCCAAACCCAATTGTCAACCTCACCTATCCGCGGCGAATCCTGTTTCACTAACAGGATTGGCTCTGGCGACCCCAAGCTCCTCACGGAACTTGGGGGTGGGGAGGGAGGGATGGCCTGAAGGTTGAATGTGGCCATATAAATCGTTCCCGAGATGGTCGGGTTAGCACCTTAATGGTGCTGTATTACCGGACCGTACCGGTTCTGTATCTGGCAAAGGACCATCACATCGATAGCACTCCCCAAAACCTTCGTGGAGTAATATTATTGCTACAACAACAACAACAACTAGTATATATATTATCAACTAGCTACAAACTAGTTTAAAACACCGAGGCTGTAGTTAGTTCAAAATTAAATAGCTACTAGTTAGTACGAAAAAATCTGGCTTGTAGTTTGCTTAAAAGATGTCAATTCGTATTTGATATAATAGCCGTGTTTTGTTTTACTTGCGTATACATCTACATTTGCGGCTAAAAAACGCTTATCATCACTTATATAATATTTAGGAGATCCATCTAGCGACAATGATTGAAGACCAGCGACAGTGGTTAATTATCTCGCTACAAAACTGATGGTGCTTATTAGCGAATACACGCACCTCTGCCAGTCATAGTGTATAAACTACACCTGAATCGGTTGTGATGAATCGTGGACATAAACGCTTTTTGGTGGAGCATAGTGTAGAGATAAAATGGAGAGCGATATTTTAGTTGGAAAGGAATATAATGCATACTGAAATTCAGCAGTACTAATTGGCTGCGTAACAATTTCAGAAGTGTAGATAAAGTTATTCATTTAGCAGTCCATATAAAAATTAAGTGGATATGTATCTTAGACTGGGTCGATTTATTAACCGATATCGCGCCGTCGATTTT
Source organism: Eurosta solidaginis (assembly GCA_029619165.1). Lineage (NCBI taxonomy): Eukaryota > Metazoa > Arthropoda > Insecta > Diptera > Tephritidae > Eurosta > Eurosta solidaginis. The sequence continues at coordinate 10,332 of JARSSU010027186.1, forward strand.
TCGATAGGATTTGGGCTCAGGAAAAAAATTCCACTACGCATACCCAAAAAAATTTCATTTTTTTGAATTTTTTTCGACTTTGATCTTTTAGGTTTTTTTCATGACCTACTAAAAAAATTTTCATTTCAGTTTAAAATTTTCATATATAAAAAATATTTTTTTTTCAAAAAACTGTTGTCGACAGGGTTTTTAGCGGACATTGTTGGGTCGGACAGGGTATACATAAGAAAATTTTTTTGGTAGGTCATGAAAAAAACCTTAAAATCCCAACCTTAAGATCCCAAACGGTCAATTTTTGCAAAAGTTATAGCATTTTAAAAACAAAAACGGTGTTTTTTTTAAAAATTCATAACTTTTTTTGAGTTGGATGAAAAAATTTTAAAAACTTCTGAAATACGTCTTTCGTAAGCTAGAAAAAGAAGAAAAACTTTCAGCCAATTCTAAAGGGGTCGGGTTCAAAATTGGTCGAAATGGGATGGAATACCCCATATACATGTAAAAAGTCACTGCTAATTTTAAATATAATCAGATTAGTACAACTTGAAATTAATAGCTAAGTATTTGAGTGTCCTATAGGGTATGCTACATTTGCTCATTTCCATTCATTACAAGATAAAATATCTACGCACTTTACAACTGGTCAGTCGAATTTACGCACTTAATATTCCATTTACTGCTCAACTCATGCATAAAATTGTACAAAAATTGAAAGAAATCAACAAAGTGATAAATTTAACAAAGCAAAAAGCGAGAAATAAAATTAAATTGTCAACTATTGCCAAACTTCAAAGGGTACTTGTCCTTTTTGTGAGAAGCGGAATGGCCAAAAGCTTATATCAGATAACGACTTACCACACCACTTGTGAAAAAACAAGAATAAATATATTTGATAAAGGAATGTCTACTGCGTAAATGTAGGAATTCTTTATTTAAAGCACATGGTTACTTGCCGATTGAAATGTTACTAAAAAGGACGCACAAAATATTAATGAAATCGGTATGAAAAATAATTTTTGTTTATTGTGACTTTTTAAATAGGGTACTTTGTAGCGTTATATGTGCGGAAAGTGCGTTTTAAAGTATGAAAAAAAAGAAACAATTTTTGTTGCCCCTAAAAGTATGCAAAAGTATGCTGTTAGAAAGAAGTTATTTAAACTGTCTGTATGGACTTAATAAATGTTAAGGGCTAATTAAACTTCCTTAACCCTAACGTCATGGTCGTAACAATACCCATATCCATAACCATCTCCAATGTGATCGATTAATGGCGCCTTAACCTAAAAATCGTTAAAATATCATACAAATGAATAAAAATGCAATACAACATATTCCACAAAAAATAAGACTCTTAGTCATAACGTATCCAAAACAATGAACAAAATCTACAAAAAGTTATTAAATTTACCAACTCAAATATTTTTAGGTTATGGATATGGCGAGAAACCAAAAATCAATTGGTTGGCTATGGTATGGTTATGGCCTTAGCGTTATGGTATGGCACCATTAACCGATTACATTGATTTCCATAAGGTTGGTTCGATCAGCTGTTTTATCTGGTTATGGTTTAATGGTTATAAGTCACCATTAATTGCCCTTTTACTCCCCTGCCAACCAACGCTGCCGTTTTTTGCCATTTTCACCTCGAATTTCAGTACCATCTCATATTTTTCTGAAAATACTAACACCACCGCACTTCTATGGGGATTTTCAAAATTCATATGCGCCTAAATGTATGTGGTATATAAAAAAAATCCTACAATAAATAGACAGCTGTCATTAAAAATTAATATTTTACGCAATCTCGCATATTTGGAAATATTTCTGCATGTTCTTCAAAATAGCGCTTTTTGCACGTAAATAGAGGTAAATACTTTTACAACATTTATTTGTTGGTTTTTAGATAACTAACAACAATTTGTTTTCTATGTTAGCTGCAACTTGAACATTAATAGGGCATTCTTTTGTAAGTACATAATTTAATGAAAGTAAAGTACAATTGCATTGTACCTTACGCAGGGGAGCTTCTATTTGTTATGCCTCCAAATTGTGTGCGATTGCAGAAGTTGCACGCCCCAATTCATGTGACGTACATAGGTACTTATGTTTAAGTGCAGCCATTCTATTGGTTATCGTGCGACAGATTCCGGCAACGAAAATGTGGACCAGGCGATGTTTTAGAATACAGGTCTGGCTTAGATTAACACCATTTAATTTATGTATTACATATATATCATATGTGACCCGGCCTATGAAAACGTGGCTTATGACTCAACACAGAAAACTGCTAAGAAACTGAAGAAATGCATTGTTTATCTTTAACAGTTGTTTCTCGCAATTTCTTTTTTTAGTCATAAGCCACCTTTTCATAGGCCGGGTCACATATATGTATTAATGCATTATAAAGTTGAGCAAATAAATTTTTATTTATTTTAAATTCGTTTAATTTGTTTCTGTTCGTTTCATTTCCTATCATTACATTCCATTTTTTTTTCATTGCATTCCATGTCATTTCATTTCATATTATTTCATTACATTTAATTTAATTTTATTTCATTTCATTTCGTTTCATTCCGTTTTGTTGCATTTCATTCCATGTAAATTCATTAAATTCTGCTTTATTTCATATAATTTTCTATCATTGCTTTTCATTTCCATATTATTTAATTTTTTTCTATCTCATTTCATTTCATCTCATTTTCATATTCTTTCGTTTCATTTTCATACATTTAATATTTCATCGCTTTTTATTTCGTTTTATTTCACATATTTTTTATTCGTTTCAATTCGGCTTCATTTCCATATAGTTTAATTGATTTCTATTTCTTTTAATTTTATTCCATTTAATGACTTTTATTTCATTTAATTTCAATCCGTTTCGTTGGATTTCATTTCATGTCATTTCATTAAATTCTGTTTTATTTCGTTTCATTTCGTTCTATGTCACTTCATTAAACATTTTAATTTCATTTAATTCTTTTATTTTATTTCACTTCATTATACTCTATTTTATTTTTATTCATTTCGTAATAGTTTTTTTGTCATTGCTTTTTCATTTCCATATCACTTAATTTTTTTTATATATCATTTCATCTCATATACTTTCATATTCTATTGTTTCATTTTATTTCGTTTTATTTTCATATAATGTTTATATCTTTCCCTTTAATTTTATTCCGTTTCATTTTATTTCGTTTCATCTGACTTCATTCCATTCATGTCATTTTATTTTATATCTAATGTCCGTATAATCGGGTTTCCAGTCAAATATGAAATTTCATTGATCGATGAGTTCTGTAATTTTTAATTATGTTATTCATTGATATATATTGATTCGTTATCAGAACTTTGCGATTTGCTATCGCGTTGCTGCCGCTGTTGCATTATGAGCTTGCCGCTCATAGATATAGGTGCGCCGCTCACAACGGTACATCAATATTCTCTAGCGTGAGGTTTGAGGCAACTTGCGGTTCACAGGTTGGAGCGTTGGGAGAGTAAACGTTGTTTGTTCCTCATCTCAGTGCAAAAGATATGGATGGTGTGATGTGGGGACTAGTGACACGCACGCCGACAGATGTTAGGGCCAGGGATGGTGGGTTAATGTCTTAGGAGTGTTGACGGGTCGTGGGTGGTGGCTGTGTGACGTGGTGACGGGTAAGTAGCAGAACACTGTTGACCATAGGTTGACAGATTTTCCAGATCGAGAGTTGAGCTAGAATTGACGCGTTCTTCTTTCTACCTGATATTGGGTGTTGCTCATTTTCCTAAACCATGTCGAGTGGTTCAGGCGTCTACTGGACTTATTAGTTGAGAAACGGGACGGGGAGAGAAGCATGAGAGGGGGAAGGGTAAGGAGAGGGAGGGGGGGGGGGGATAAGGAGGGAAAGAAGTGTAAAGTAGGTGTGACTGATCGCGTTCTACCTGATGGGTTGGCTGTGTTCCTAAACAGCCAACGTGTTTACTTGGCATACGTCTATGGATGGCTTTTGAAACTGGTTCATTATTTACCGACAGGGCCAGCTATCGCAATTTTTGTATTTGGACGTATAAGTGACTTTTCTGATGAGGTTTAGACCTATAATTTTTGTGTGTGCCCATGTTACTGGGGATATCGGATCTGTCCCACTTTTGATTGCATACTTATATCAATATACCACAACTTTCATATTTAGAAATTATCAATTAAATAATAATGTCTAGTTAGATTCGATGATATCCAGTCGACTTTATGATAAGACGACAAGATGGCGATTGTTATCCTTTGGCGTACGTTACATATTGGTCATGGTCATTGAGTCTATCAAAATGTTTACTTCGTGCGATTTAAAGTACAGATATTGTATGCAGTCACTAGCATGCGTAGTAAGTCCTGTGATCATCAAAACGCAGTAATTGAATAACTTACCCTTGACCATACCATGTAGTCTGCTCATTACAGTTACGACTACATAATGACTATGGTACAAATCCTATTACATTTTTAACCATTAAGCTTTTTGACTTGAATCATATATAGGCAAATTTGTTCATTGACATTTGATCTATTAAAATCGAATCATATGTCACCATAATTTAGCCTATAAAGTCTAGTAGATCACATAGACAATTTTAAGAGACTGCTATTATAAAAAGCTAGAACACTTTTAATATATTAGTGATTTGATCAATATGCAACAATTATAACTTTTTTTCTTGTGACTTCATGAACATAGCAAACATAAAACTTTTTACAAACTTGAAACTAAGTCCGTATGAAAAAACAAAAACACCTTTTGATACGTACTGAAAATTATAAATAATCTAGTTAAATACAAATTTTCATTGGCAGTTTTGTATTCTAAATAAACATCGAGTAATTTAAAAGTTCATAAACAGCTAATTGGGCATCATAACCCGAAAAACCTTTCAGAGTTAAGCTAAAAAATTATGAATCTGAACGGTTTTTAACTTATCATTCACTTTCATTGTGCTAATAGTGCGAATATCAAGTTATAATTATCCACATGTGTATGGCATATAAACAATTAGTATTATTTTCATCACATGTACGTATAATTCTATATTAAGTAATTCTTTTCATTCATTAGTCATTTATGCAATTCTATCAATATATTTATTCGTGTCCTTTCAATTCGTTGTATGTTATGGTGCAATTTAGCCCATTTATTTTGTAATTATGATTTATATATCGTTATTGTGCTCGTAATTTCGTTATTCTAAAATCCACCTCTTCTGATTTGCAATACTTTTCGCAGGATTTATCCCGACAATATGATGGTCTGTGGTTGTTCAACACCATTCGGTTGGATATTCAGGATATTTGCTTTAGACCTATACTGTTCAGCTGATTTGTAACGTTTGAGATATTTTTACTTTGCTACGACTCTTCGTGCATTCACAAACGTCTGGATTGCGTTCTGACATTAACATGACCGCTGCTTATAACAAATATAGGTGCTGCATATTTCCGATAGCGGACAGGAGGAGGCTAGGGGTGTGCGTGACAGCATGAGGATGCATATAGGTGGCATCATTTCCGATAGCTAGGTCACAGTGAGCGAAGGCCAGGGTGGACAATACGCTGTGGCTCTTGTATGATGTGACGCCAGTCAAGCAAAGGAGACATGGCATCTGACAGATGATTGCTGCAACCGGGAGGTTAGTGTACAACTCATTTTGCACAATTGCAGTCTGACTATAGTGAGGTAGCCACGGTGTTTTTTAAAGTGATGAGCTCATTTTGCAATACATGACACGATCTCAGTATGAGGTAATAATGTGGATAATTGTTATTTATTGTCAGGCGAGTATCAAGGTAATAAAAGTCAGGAATAAAGAAGATGAAGCTTTTAGTCTCATTTAAGGTTTGGAAATTGGGTATTTCCAAATAAGGAAAAGTCAAAAGCTAAGTGAACAACTGTCATCATATTTATGTAAATTGGTTAATTTAACAAAATGAAACGTTGAGCTTGAACAACGTCAGTAAGCCTTGTGCAAGAATATTTAAAGGTGTATAAGTTGCAGATACTATCAAGTACTTGCTGTGACTGTTGCTGTCTTATTTTTGTCTTAATCAATATAATCTACTGTGCCTTGTTTAATTATCTGATTACTTGAATAGTGCAATTAAAAATTTTATGGTGTTGTATTTATAACACCATATTAATTGATTATATGCGTGCTATTGGCAAAAATATAAGTGTAATAATTTCCCGACTTGTGTACTTGCATTGGCAACTTTACCATTAAGCTAATAATACAACCACTTGCTATTCTTTCTATATAACTACATAATTAAGAATATGATAGATGCTTAAAGTATATAATTCGACCATTAAAACGATAGTCGATGGGTCGTTACATATTTGCCCGATTCGACTTATACATGACAACTATATTTTGTCCTGTGTAGTGCATTCATGGCTTTGACATTGGCATTTGTATGTTATATGTTCCTTGCATTTTTGCAAATTGGTCTGTGTTTATATATTTGCTTCAGTGTGCTATTCATTGACTTTCAATTTGTCTTATTCACTTCTGCCGTGCACATATTCAGACCTGTTTGCATTGTCAGTGTGTTTGTGTCTTGTTTCACTAGCGTCTCACCGGACTATAATAGCGATGCTCTAGTTATAGCTCGCTACTTTGCTGTGTTGTTAAGCTCAGTTAACTAAGTGATCTTCGCCGAATCACTGCTCGAATAAACTGCTACCAGCTGCTATGTCTTACTGTGATCTCCAAACACAGGTGATACTTCAATATAAACTTGCTCAACTGACACAGCTGTATCCGTTTCTGTTTAACTATGGCAATGCTCTCAAATCGTATCTTTTTCTCACTACTTATAATGGTGCCTGTCCGTCTGAATATTTTTTTCAAGTTTTATACACTGCCATTGAAATGGTAGATACTACTGATTATATTCTTGCTATCGTGGTGCGTTGCTGCTTTGTTTGAATCTGCCAATTGATCAGTTGTGATCTCACTATGACGATTATCGTTGTCGCTGAGCTGCTTTTTGTGCTGACGAGCAGGTGTGTGCTTCATGATGAATAGCGATCGCAGCTACACGTTGACACAGACTGAAGTGGTGTGCGTGTGTTAGGTGCGATCGCTTAGAACGATTCAGAACTCAGGGTGCTTGACGTTCTGGTCACGTGACGTTGAAGTCTCGTCATATACTTCTAAGCTTTTCAAAAAAGTGGAGCTATTTATAAGCTTTTCAACCATACCCGAAACGCTTCTCCGAAATCCGGTAGGAACTTTCTACATTAGGGGGTATAAATTCAAGTATTATAAAACTTGTTTAAACTTTCAAATGTATTAGCGCGTTTCAGTCTGCTAATGCAACAGCGACAGTCGTTGACAGCAACGACAACGAGACTGATGTCTCGGCTGGCGTTTGACCCTAGACCCCGTTTCAGAAGTAACCACTCCAAACCCAATCGTTCCTACACCTACCACGATAGAATTAATAAACTTTACACTCCAGAGATCCTCTTGTACAGTAGATGCCTTCAACATCAAAGGCACCATCCAACAAACATCTAGCAGCTAGAAAAATCTACTTGAACCTGGCGAAACCGTTCTCTC